>PVHP010016064.1:0-36013 GCA_004024765.1 Zapus hudsonius | reverse complement strand
AAAAAAAAAAGCAAATGCAGACGTGGTGGTAGGCTCCTATAGTTCCAGTACTTGGAAGCTGAGGCAGGAGGATGACAAGTTTGAGGCCAGTCTGAGCTAAGCTACATAAGGAGACACTCTAACAAAAGGGGGGGTGCTGAGGAGATTTCTCAGTGGTTAAAGGTTTGCAAAGTGGTTTGCTTGTTTGCAAAGTCTGATGGCCTGGGTTCAAGTCCCATGTAAAACCAGACGCCTAAAGTGGTCCATGTGTCTAGAGTTCATTTGCAGTGGCAGAAGGCCCTGGTGCACCTATTCATTCTCTCTCTCTCTCTCTCTCTCTCTCTCTCTCTCTCTCTCTCTCTCATAAATATATAAATGAAGATATTTTGAAAGAGAAAAGCAAGGCAAAGTGCTTATCATTCAAGAAAAGAGAAGTGGACAAAAGGCTTATCATGCAAGCATGAAGATCTGAGTTTGGATCCCCAATACCCACATAAAAATGCTGGGCATGGTGGCATGTGCTTGCAATCCAGCACTGGGGAGAGATAGAAGGATCCCTAAATCCTCAAGCCCAGCTTTGGCAAGAGACTGTCCCAAAACACAAGGTGGAGAGTGACTGCAAAAGGCACCCAGCCTCTGGCCTCCACATGCCTCTGCACATGCGTGCACACACGCATCTAAACATGCATGAACACACACACACAGAAACACAAAGAAAAATCACATGACTCACATCAAATGAACTAATTATGTGTAAATTTACCTCAAAAAAGCAGATTTTGTTTTGATCTAACTTGGCTTGATTATCTGAGATAGGATTTCAATCTGAAGCCCAGACTTACCTGAACTCACTATGTAGTCCAGGCTGGCCTTGAACTCATGGTAATTCTCCTGCCTTAGCCTTCTGAATGCTGGGGTTATAGGCATGAGCCACTGTCCCCAACTAAAGCAGTTTGTTTTAGGTAGAAGATCTGGGGCTTCTAGGAGGTAGTACTTACTAGTTGAGAACACAAGTCCTCATCTCCTTGTGGAACTGCCAAGCTATTTCACCTTCCAATGAAAGGAGTCTTGATAATAATTAATACTTCCCATAATATCAGGCACTGTTCCAAGAACTTTGCGTATGTTAGCCCATTTAAACGTCATAACTCTTGTCTGATCATAATCATTTTAACCAATAAATAAAACAACTGAGTACAGAGAGGCCAAGAGACTTGTCTGTGGTCACAGTTAACCCAGATAACAAATGGTAGGGTATAGATGATGGCCAGATTTTAGTTAAATGCTTAAACACCGTCCTGCACAACCTCACAATAGCATCACTAAATGCGGGTTGGAAATGATATGAATAATCTGACGTGTAGCCAAGGACTCCCTAAGTGCTAGCCAGGGAGAAAGCCATGATTTAATTGGCTCAAATGGCTTGCATTTGTTCAATTGTTATTTTGAAATGTTCAAAGAGAAAAAAAAAAGCCAAGCCTGTTTAAGAAATAATCTATCTGAAAAAAAAAATGTTAAACTCTGCAGAGCAGCTATAACAAATCCCCTTTCTACATGGGTTAGATGTTAAAGGATGGGACTGTAAAGAGAAATCAAAGCAATTCCGAATGTCTGGCTTCTCTGCGAGGCAGGGAGGGAGTGGGCTGAGAACTTGGCATCCAGGCTCTGAGGCTTGATCCTGCCTCCTCTCCTTATTTGGCCATCACACCAGGAACAAAATGCTCATTTCTATTAAGTCTCAGCTTCCTTGTTCATCCTCCTGTCATTATCCTAGGAAGGCCAGCCACCATCAGATGAGGCCTCAGCCAGCCTCTCTACAGGGTGGCTGCAATCAGGCAAAGGGACACTCACTTCCTTCAGGATGGTGGTTTGAGTGTGGAGTGTCTCTTGTAGATTCACGTGTTACAATGTTTGGGCTCCAGTTGGTGGTACTGTTTGGAGAGTTGGTGGAACCTTTGGGAAGTGGAGCCTTGCTGGAGGAAGTGTGTCACAGGGGTGGGCCTTGAGGTGTTATAGTTCAGCCCCACTTGGTGCTTTAGCACTTTCTGAGGTGAAGATGTGATGATGCTGGCTGCCTGCTCCTGCACCTGTCATGCTTTCCCTGCCACATTAGACTTTCCACCAAAACTGTAAGCTGAAATCAACTATTGCCTTCACAGGCTGCTCTGGTTGGCTATTTTGTCTCAGCAACAAGAAAGCAACTTCTCAGCTAGGAAGAGGACAGGTGCTCAAGCACTTGGTAGGTCTGAGTTTGGGATAGGAAAGGTGATTATAGTTATTATAGCTACATAGTTATCCTTCATCTCCCTGGAGAACAGAGAAACTGCTGGCTCTCAGCTGGGGCAGGTAAGACAGAATGTCCTTTTGTAAAAATTATTTTATTTACTTATTTAGTTGCAAGCAGAAAGAGGTAGGTAGGTAGGTAGATGGATGGATGGATGGATGGATGGATGGATGGATGGATGGATGGATGGATGGATGGATGGATGGAGAGAATGATCATACCTGTTGCCACTGCAGAGGAACTCCAGATGCATGTGCCACTTTGTGCATCTGGCTTTTTACATGGGTACTGGGGAATCAAACCTGGGCCACCAGGCTTGGCAAGCAAGTGCCTTTAACCACTGAGCCTTCTCTCCAGCCCCAGAATGGACTTTCTACAGATCACAGCACCGGCAAAGTGTATGGAGAGACCCCACTTTGGTGTCTTCAGTGGATGTGCATAAGCCTAAAGGCAGTATAGGTACCCCTGGCCCAGGCTCTGGGATGTGCTCCCACTTCCCACCCTGCCTGTGCTGGCCTGATCACAGCTCACAGGGGCAGCACCCTTACACTGCCAACCCATCTTTTTCTCTGACTCAGGACAGAGGTCCCAACAGGTAATGAGATGTGATCTTTGGCAGCTAAGTGCACTAGGGCAGGAATGAGACACACTGAGTGGGACTCCCAGCTCTCAGCCGTTCCAGCTGTATGGCTGTGGGTAAATTACTTAACCTCTGTGAGCCCCAGGACCAGTGGGTGAAGAAAATAAGAGCCTGTCCGTAAAATGTGCAGTGTGTCTGGGTACAGAATCATCCTCTTTAACTCACAGCTACTACTAAGCTAGTGTCGAGGCAGAGCAGGTCATCCACACACCACCTTTGCCACCTGAAGCTGTTATCCTAATAAGTCCACCAGACCTGTGCCAGGAGAGATACCTTGGGATACTGCTCCCAAGTCAGTCACACACTACAGGACATGACACCTACAACAGTAAGGCCTGGGCTTCTTGGTCTTTTACACCAGTGGACAGTTTGTAATTTCACCTACATCTCATGGGAGCTACCATTTGATAAGCCTGTGTGACCACCACGCCCATTTTAAAGATGAAGAAACTGGAGAGTAGAGGCAGGTTTCCGGCTACTGATATCCATGTGGATAGACTCCTGTCCCTTCCTGCTGGAGGTGAGAGTGGTCCCACCTAAGTATCTGTGGACATTGGTGGCTCAAGGTCAGGACAGTGGGAGCAGGCATTGGCCTCATTGAGCTATGTCTGCACAGCAGGTCTTCCCAGAGTCACCCAGTATAGATGTGCAGGAGAGTGAGAGCTGAGTCCCCACAGGAAGCTTTAGGGACAAAGCTTGAATGTCTGCATACAAAAATTATTTATTTGTAAGCACAGAGAGAGGGGTGGGGGAGACAGACAGATAAAATGGGGGCTCCAAGGCCTCCAGCCATCGAACAAACTCCAGATGCATGTGCCACTTTATGCACCTGGCTTTACATGGTTATGTACCCGGTTGTTAGGCTTTGCAGGTAAACACCTTAACCACTGAGCAACCTCTCCACTCCTTTATACAAAAATTTCCAGAAAGTATCTCGCTGGTCTGTTAGCTCCAAGGTAAAGACCACTGAAGTTGAGGGCTTAGGTGTGAAGAGGGTCTCTGAACTAGGGGGTCTGGAAGCTCCAGGACTGACCCATGAAGGTCTAACACTCCCTAGCTTGGGGGTCATGGTGTCCCCAGAACCATGGGTGTGCAGGAAGCTCTAAGGGTCCTGGAAGCAGTGAGGAGCTTTCCCAGGTGACGTTAGCTTTAGTTTAATTGTCACCTGTTATAGAACAGGGATGGAGTTTTGGGCATTTACATCTCTCCAGTGAGGGCTGGAATTGTATTTTCATCCTCCACCCTCACTTTCAAGGGCTGGCAATTTTCTGAGGCCATTTCCATTCTGCTGAGATTTTGCTTGACCTCAGCATTGAAGCATTCAGAGAATTTTCTCAAAACCATCTGAGGGCTGAAAGTCACTTTCAAGGGCCACATTTTTAATGCGAATCTTTCCATCACTCTCCACCAAGCATCCTGGGTCAATGAGAGCCTTACTATTCCTGTAACCTTTTCATTTGCCTCTGCGTTTCAGATCATCAACAGTGAAACTAAGGGGAAAAGCCCTGCCAACAGATGATTCTAGAGCCTGCACAGAAGACCTGTTCCAGCCACAGGCCGCCTGCATGCAGGTCTGCTGGCTCCCATGGCCTCTGCCTCCCTGCCTTCCTGTTTGCTGCAGAGCAAAGGGTCCCTCTCCTAAAAGTGCAAAATTCAGGGAAAGAACAAATTCCTCCCAGGAACTCCACTGAGATGGAACAGGTCAAAGTGAAAACTCAAGGGCATCTGCAAATAGCAGTTCTGACATGAAAATGCTCATATGGGTATGCAGCAGTAATTCCCGTGGTGGTGACACTGTTCCTTGTCACACAGATACACTCACACACATGTATGTATGTATGTATGTATGTATGTATGTATGTATGTATATGAGAGAGAGAGAGAGAGACAATGGGCACACCAGGGTCTCTTGCTCCTGCAAACGAACTCCAGATGCATGCACCACTTTGTGTATCTGGCTTTACATGGGTACTGGGGAATTGAACCTGGGATGGCAGGCTTTTTTTCAAACAAGTCTTTAATGGCTGAGTCATCTTCCCAGCCCTAGTGGGGTTTTTTTTGTATGTTTTGTTTTTTGAGACAGGGTCTCATGTAGCCTTGACTAGACTCAAACTCACTATGTACCTGTGGTGGGTTGATCCAGGTGTCCCCCATAAACTTATGTGTTCTGAATACTTGATCCCCAGCTGATGGCAATTTTGAACCTGGAGCCTTGGTGGAGGTGTGTTGTTGGGAGCAGGCATATGGAGGATATAGCCAGCTTCCCCTTGCCAGGGTTTGACACTCTCTCTTGATGATGTGTCCCCCTGATATTGGCCAGGAGGTGATGTCCATCCTCTGCTCAGGCCATCATTTCCGCTACCATCATGGAGCTTCCCCTCAAGTCCGTAAGCCAAAATTAACCTGTTCCTCCACAAGCTGCTTTTAGTCGAGTTCTTTGTTGCAAGGAGAAGCTGACTGCAACAGTACCTGAGGATGACCTTGAACTCCTGATCCTTCTACCTGTACCTCCTGACAACTGAAATTATAGACGTGCACCATCACTCCTGTCTTCCCTCTTTATTTATTTTTTAATTTTTATTAATTTGTGTGAGAGAGAGAATGGGCACACCAGGGCCTCCTGCCACTGCAAACAAACTCCAGATGCATGTGCCACTTTGTGTGTCTGACTTTACATGGGTGCTGGAAAATCAAACCCAGGCTGTCAGGCTTTGTAATCAAGCAACTTTAATTGCTGAGCCATCTCTCCAGCCCCTGCTACACTTTTAAAAATGTTGCACATGGTCACTGACATTGATCAACCAAATCAAAGTTCATATTAAATCAATTAACAAAAATAGGAACCACTGAACCCCAAGGGAGGAGGGGAGTCTGTCGGCTTCCCCAAAGGATATCATGGAGGGGAACTTCACTGGAACAGCTTGCCCTCCCCCACTATGCACCACTGTAGAAGTCAGAAAGACCCCAAAAGGCTCCTTTGGGGACACCCTGTTTCCTCCTGCCAGAGGGCAGCCACAAGACAAAGTGTGGTCCCTCATTCTCTAATTTCTTCCACACCCAAACCAGTCAAGGTTTTAAAATCTGATGCCATGGAAACCAGTATTTTCCCATCTATGGAGTTCCAGATTGATCAAAACCTACTGGAAACTTCTAGTCCTTGAATATGGCCATGCAGAGGCCCCTTGAATTTCGTTATCTCTGAGTAACTGCAGATGGAGAACTAGTGAGGCCTGGGCTGCGCTCCCAGGTCTGGCTAGGTATTCACTCCATGCAAAATGAATGAAGGCCATGCCACTAGCCAACCCCAGCTGGGGCTTGGAAGCACACTGTGTTGGGGTTCCTGGCAGGGAGGCCCCTCATGGGGGCCCAGTATGCCTGCAGGGTTGGGGTGGCCAGCATCCCTACTAAAGTTCATCCACTACCAATTCTGTCAGAAGCTTCCCTGCAGCTGGGGCTCAATCTGTTCTGAATGTCTCTGGTTTGTCTTAATGCAGAGCAAATGTCCTGTGGCTTTTCACTTTTTAACAAGGCCAGAGCTGTGGTTTGAAGTCCAGAAGCCTGGATTGCAGCTCTCCTCTGCCCAAAGGAGCTGTGGGACTTCAAACCAATGACACTCCTTCCTGACCTTTATCTCTGTCCTGTCCATCAGGTCACTAGGCAGCCTTCCAGGCCAGTTCCCTCCTTCTGTGGGCTCCTCTGGTTGGACCTCCACAGGAGCAGATGTAGGCCCTTCAGTTAATGCACCACGGATCCCAGGAAACCCTTTGACTTCCTAGTACCTGATGTTGAAGACTCGGAGGCTTCAGGGAACATTTAGGACTCCAGGCATGATGAAGCGCTTTCTCTGAGTTCTCAGAATGTCTCTGAGTTCTCAGAAGGCCCAAATGGGACCAAGTGGAGAGTTCCCTACTGGACTGGGCTCAGTAGTTAGGTCTTCAGTTAGCATCCCCCACACAGGCAGCTTCGCCATTTCCAACCTGTGGTTCCTCCTCAGAGCTGACCATATGAACATGCAGTCTAGGAGAAAGAACCGTGGGGGTGGGAAGACAGGACCTGGGCTGGCTAGCTGTGTTGCAGAATGCTGTTTGACTTTGGACAAGTCACTTACCCTCTCTGAATCAGGTTTCTTGCCAGCAAAATGAGAAGTTAAACTTGATTTTTTCTATTCATCTATTATTTCTTCTTCCTCCTCCTTTTCTTCTTTTTCCCTCCTTCTCCCTTCTCCCTCCCTCCCATCCTCTTACTCTAGCCCAGGCTGACCTGGAACTCACTCTATAGCTCCAGGATGGTCATGAATTCACAGCGATCCTCCTACATCTGCCTCTCGAGTGCTGGGTTTAAAAGGCATGCACCACCACACCCAGCTTCATGTATTTTTTTTTTAATTTTTAGCTATTTATTTGCAGGCAGAGAGAGATAGAGAGAAGACAGATAGACAGAGAGGGAGAGTGAATGAGGGTGCCAGGGCCTTCAGCTGCTGCAGACAAACGTCAGATGCACGTGCCACTGTACATCTGGCTTTATGTGGTGCTGGGGAAGAAAGAAAAGAAGAATCTAAGATCGTGAAAGGGAGGGAGCAGGCCTTCCTTCCCTCTTTCAAGGAAAACCCCAGTCTCCCAAGCATTTTTCATTGCTAGGCTGAATGTCTAGCTTCACTAAAGGGAAGCCCCACACACTGCTTGGTCCTTGGCACTTGGTGGTCAGGGGAGTCATAATTCTTCCCACACTGACACCCATGAGCCATTCATTCTCACAAAGTGGGAAGACAAGGAACCAGACCCACAGCCTTGGAGAGCCTGCGGGGCTTCGTGGCTGGGACTCACAAAGCACAAATGCTATAGGACGTCCATCAATGCCTCTGAACTGAGGAGGCTGGTGAAAGTGAAGACTCTCACAGAGCCTGCGGGAACACGTGCCCCTGTGACCTAGGGGGACGTGGGGACTTGGTCTGAGCCAGAGGCTGTGAGTGGCACATGTGTCCTGAAGACTTGATCAGTCTTCAGTTCATCTTGGCTTTTGGCAGGAGTTAGACCATGGCCAAGCAGGTGCTTGGGAGCAGACCTCCTGCATACCGCACTGGGAAAAGGGCAAAATGTTATTGAGATACCAACCAGCCCTGCCTGCTCACACTCCTTTATTTACTAAAATTCTTCCTGTTTTTTTGTTTTGTTTTGGTTTTTCAAGGTAGGATCTCACTCTAGCCCAGGCTGACCTGGAATTCACTATGAAGTCTCAGGGTGGCCTCAAACTCAAATTCAAGGCGATCTTCCTACCCCTGCCTCCTGAGTGCAGGGATTCAAGACCTGTGCCACCACACTCAGCATGCTTTGCTTTGGTTTTGGCTTTTAGACCAGGTGTTACTATGTAGCCCAATCTGGCTTCACTGTAGCCCAGGCTATCCTCCCACTCCTATTCCTCCTGCTTCAGCCTCCTGACTGCTGGGATTGCCGTTGCCATGTTCAGTTTACGACCAGGTGGTTTTTGTTCTTTTTTTGTTTTTGTTTTTCGAGGTAGGGTCTCACTCTAGCCCAGGCTGACCTGGAACTCACTCTGTAGTCCCAGGCTGGCCTGAAACTCACAGCAATCCTCCTACCTCTGCCTCCCGAGTTCTGGGATTAAAGGCGTGCACCACCACGGTTTTGCTTGTATTATCTTTTACTTGTTGGTCTATCCATCCTTTCATTTGTCAGTCATCCTATAGTATTTTAAAGAGCATGTCAAAGGAAGTTAGAGACCTCAGCCTGACTCACATAAACAGGTCACCGTGCATATCTTCAGATGTGTAAAATGCACACATCCGAAGGGTGCCTTGGACTGAATTTTGATAAATACACCCGTGTAGTCCAAATTCCTACAAGAAATACATTGATATCATTCCAGAAAGTTCCCTCATCTACACAGCATTCAGACATCCTGTCCATGTCCCCACCTCCATGCCCCTTACACCCTAAGGAGTGCACTCCACACTTTGGGCACTAAACACGGTGAGCACCTGGCCCAAAGTAGCAATGCAGGTGGTGGAATGACCCTGGACCCCTGTGGCTTGGGAGACTAAAAGACCGCTGGTCAGACAAGGAGGCCTAGCCAAAGGACATGGGGCACCTGGATCGCAGGCCACATGCTAGCAGAAGTAGAGAGGCGAGGAACACAGGTATGTCCCCAAGAGACAAAGGAGTGTGAGGACTGACAGGACCCGAGAACTCCGGAGTCTCCTTGGGTTTTAGTGGCAGTGCCAGCTCTGTGTCCTCACAAAGCCAGCGACTTTCTCCAGGAGCCACAACGGCCCTGGAGACCATTTGAAATGATACAAGGTGCCCAGGTTAACGGGAAAGTCCAAGGGCCCACTGTAAAGAGAACTATCAGCTTGTGAGCAACCATGCCGGCTGGGACCAGTCACCGCTGGAAAGCCATCCACCATGTCACACGTCACATGTGTGACCTCATTTGGCACTATTCACATGTTCCCATGTTGCAACAGAAGAAACAGAACAGAGGCACAACTGTCCAAGTTCACAGAACCGGGAGCCAGAATTCACCTGGGTATGAAGAGGTTGAGTCAGGGCCTTTGGCCTGAGCAGCTCCTGATGCTGATCAGTAGATTTCTGTCTTGACAGTGAAATTGCCAGGAGTGGGCAGTCAAGAACTCCACCCCTCTGGGCTGCAGGCCCTTACCACAGGGTGGATTAGCCCAGGCTGGACACAGTGGTGGGAAGAGGGCTTCTCCCTTCCCCATCTGTGACCCCCAGACTTCTGGGTGTGGCATGAATGTGATGCTCAATCACTTTGCCCTGTGGCTGAAGTGGGCATCCATCCTTTCCTGGCAGAACCATCAGGATATTTGCAAAAAGCCAGGGAAGAGATTGAGGGTCTCCATGGCCCTTGCCAGCTCTCAGCAGAGGATCACAGTAAGGCCCATGTGACCGTAAGGAGGGTGGCTGAGGCCCCGAGCTATCTCCAGCTAGTCACCCTCTCTCGCCATCTGTTCCCCCACTTTTCCATACACACTTGGGCACAAGAGCCAGCACAGTGGCTTACCTGAGACTCCAGGTCCCCTGCACAGGTCCTGAGGCAGAGCAAGTGCTGAAGAAACTTATTTCAAGTGAATGAGTACATGACACAGGAAGAAAGCAAGAGAGGTGAGAAAGCAGAGCTAATAATAACATTAGCATAGACCTTACTGTGTGCTAGGCACCATTTTAACAGCACCACTCTTAACCAATAATCAATTCTTAACTACCCTGTGATGTAGGAATGAGACTGTGAAATCAAGGGCACACAGCCTAAATCTCAAGTGACTGGGACCCAGGGCAGGCTTGGCCCCTACCCAGCACCCCATCCTCTGACATAAGACTGGATATGAGGACTTGCATGGGGCTGGGGAGGTGGCCCACAGTTTAAAGGCACTTGGTTACACAGCCCAGGTTTGATTCCCCAGTTCCCATGTAAAACCAGAAGCACAAAGTGGTGCATGCATCTGGAATTTATTTGCATTGGCAAAGTCTGACTGTCTCTCTCTGTCCAAATAAATAAATTAATACTTATGTAGGACTTCATGCTAAGCACAATTCTGAACTCTTACAAGAATTAACTCATGCCGGGCGTGGTGGCTCACGCCTTTAATCCCAGCACTCGGGAGGCAGAGGTAGGAGGATCGCCGTGAGTTCAAGGCCACTCTGAGACTACAGAGTGAATTCCAGGTCAGCCTGGACTAGAGCGAGACCCTACCAAAAAAAAACTCATTTAATCCATAGCCACTCTCTGAATGGCCTGTGAACATCCCCACTCTATAGGTGAGAAAGCTGAGGCACAGAATGCTTAAATGACCTGCTCAGTGGCAGAACTAGAACATGGCTCTAGGATCCATGCTCATAGGCACTCTCATCTGCTGCATCCTGAACAAAATCCAAAGCAGGAACTTAGCAGCAAGAAGCCAGAAATGGGGGTGGGGGTGAAGACTGGAGAGATGGCTCATCGGTTAAAGGCACTTGCTTGCAAAGCCAGATGGCCTGGGTTCGAGTCCCATTCACATTCTCTCTCCTTGCAAATAAGTAAAAATATCTTTACAAAAAAGCCAGAAATCTTTCTGCATTCACTCCACCTGCTTTCAAGGAAAAGAGAAGAAGAAAGAGGGAAAAGAAAATGGGCCACCTTCTCCTAGACCCTCCAGGTTCTTACTGTCCTTGGGTGTCTGGATGTGTCCATGGTGCCAACCGGCCGGCCCTGCACCAGACAAACTCACTTCCACCAGAAGACAAAGGATGTTGAGACTTTCCTCACAGACATGTTCACTAAAACTGTGCTCACCTCCTTAGCATATGGACCCTGGAGATGACCACTGCCCCCCACACACATGTCCTGACTCAGTGCAAGTCTCATCCCTGCTTCTTCACAGTGGCTGTGTCTTGAAGCATATCCGGTTCAAAGGTGGAGAACAATCACTCAAAGAAGACAACTTCAGCTAACATACAAGGCCCTCGTTCAACAGCCCCTTCCGAGCCCTTTTCAGACAGAACTACTCAATCACAGCCTTTCTCAGCCAGTAGATGCGGCTTCAGAGGCCTCTCCACAGCGCTCCAGCACCGCTTCCAAAGGTTCCAAGCTGGCATGGGAGCTCAGACCTATTTGTCATTCTGGCTCTAACTGGACAAAGACGGAACACCAAACGCAACAGACTGGAACTAATCCCTCTCCTTTCCAGGGGAGTAAAAGGCTTCCCGCCTCCACGGCTCCTACCCTCCCCCAAAACCCATTTTCATCACAGCAAGAGCTTAGAAGGGATTTCTAAAAGAGAAGACGCTGCAAGAAAATATTGACCTTGATTTTAATGATGGTGTGAGGACTAGGGCGCATGCTGAGAAGTGTGAGGTGCCCAAAGATGATGGTGAATTAGGAACCAACAGCTCAGCGGTAGCTGGACCGGAAAGGACTCATACTGATGTCAAGGTAACCAAAGACACCCAGCCACATCCATCCCTTTATGGATCTCCTTCCTTAGACAACCTCTTAGCCCTTAAGCTCTTTCCAATGGGGACAGGACACAAGCACTACACGCAACCCAAACTTTTCTAGTATTTAAACAAAAAAAAGGAAACAAACAGGTTAATTTTAATAGTCTGCATGGGTCGGGGGATGGAACTCCTGTTAGGAGTAGATGCTTAGCACACACAAGGACTTGGGTTCAGTCCCAGGAATTTGGCACCAAGAAGCCAAATTCCTAAATTATATATATATATATATATATCATAGCCCAATAGATCCAAATAGTATCATTTCAGCACAGAAGAAAAAAACCATGAGGTATTCAAATTTCTTTTTTTAATGCTAAGTCTTTGAAATTTCATGTGTATTTTTATGGTACATTTCAATTTAAATATCAAGTTTTCACTAGAAATACTTGATCTGAAAATAAAAGTGAAATACTTGATCTGTCTTGAGATTTCACAAAAATTTACAGTTGAAAATGTAGGTTCCACATATAGACACTCTTTTAAACACTCCCAAAAGTTTTCCAACTACGAAAATCAGTGTCTGTTTTAAAGTTTAAATCAACATTGGGCTGGAGAGATGGCTCAGCGGTTAAGGTACTTGCCTCCAGTGCCTAAGGCCCCAGGTTCAATTCCCCAGGACCCACATAAGCCAGACCCACAAGGTGGTGGCCCTGGTTCTCTCCTCTCTCTCTGCTTGAAAATGAATAAATAAAATATTTTTTAAAAAAGTTTAAATCAACAAAAATTAAATCAAATGAAAAATTCCGTTCCTCAGTTGCACATTCCAAGTGCCTACAAATACAAGTAACCCAGAGGCTATTGCAAGGTGTGTGGGGGTATGGACTGGGCCGAGGGGGCTCTTCCCTGAGTGCTCTTACTTGGACCTATTGCCTCACACCTGATTTTACCCTCCACTCAGGCTCTGCTTGGCCTGCCTTCCGCTTTGCCCAGTGCTGGCCCCTAGCTTTCCTGGGCAGACCTTTCCCCAATCCCACCCCAAGCTCAAACCCAGGGTCTTGGTCCAGGTGACCCTGTTTATTTGGAAGGGCTACTGAGTGGTGCTGTATTCTTTGCTGCACAAAAAAGGAAGGTTGGAGGTTTGGGGGTGAACCCAGGGATGAGCCATTTCTGGTGTCCTGAGGAAAATCCTTGGCCATTTCACACTCCCACAAGACACCAAAACCACCACCTGTAACTTCTGTTTTCTCTCTGGAAATCCATTTTGGCCTGCTGCTTCAAAAGGCTCTCCACTCCCTTCCCAGGACCCTGCTGATCTTTGCCTGATCCCTTGGCTCCCTTTCTTTATCTGCTCTCTTGGGTGGGTAAGGAATTTGGAGGTTGTGTCCATTCCTTCAAACCTCTGAAACCACAGCAATCAGCACTAATTCTTTCTCCCTAAACCCGGGGCTGTGCTCTACTCCAGTCCCTAGGATAATGCCCTAAGGGCCCCGCACTTCCCATCTCCCATCCCATGGAGAGATTCCATAAAATGGGGAAAAGATGGATCCAAGCAAAGAACAAAGCCCCAGGGCCAGGGAGATGGCTCAGTGGTTAAAGGCATTTGCTTGCAAAGCCTGCTGGCCCAGGCTCAATTCCCCAGTACCCACATAAAGCCAGGAGCACAAAGTGGCACATGCATCTGGAGTTTATAGTGGCAAGAGATCCTGGCATACCCACACTTTCTCTCTAAGAAAATGAATACATAAAAATATTTATATTTTTAAAAAGAAGGGAGCTAGAGAGATGGCTCAGCAGTTAAGGCGCTTTTTTTGGCTTCTAATTTATTTTTTATTATTATTATCCATAATCAGATACATTGAATGAATAAATGAGTTGATATCCCCATTTCCCCAATTTCCCTCCTCCCTGTCCCCAGTCAGGTGGATATCCTTCTCTGTGGGCAGTCTGGATCAGTCCATGGGGTAGGGGGTTATGGATAGCTTAGGAGTCAACCCGGTTCCACCCCCTTTGTATGTTGTTACTGAGGAAAGCAATGTCTCTGGGAGTTCTCCCCCACCATGGCTCTTACAGTCTTTCCACCCCCTCTTCCCGTCAGTTCCCTGAGTCATGGTGGGTGAGTCTTAAGGCTGCTTTATTGTTGAGGTTAAGGCGCTATTTTGCAAAGCCTGATGGCATAGGTTCGATTCCCCAGTACCCACATAAAGTCAGATGCATAAAGTGGCGCATACGTCTGGGGTTCATTTGCAGTGGCAAGAGGCCCTGATGCACCTATTCTCTCTTTCTCTCCCTGCTTCTTTCCTTGCAAATAAATAAAAATATTTTTAAAAAGAAAAAGCAGGGCATGGAGGTGTATGTCCTTAATCCCACTACTTGGGAGGCAGATGTAGGAGGATTGCTGTGAGCTTGAGGCCAGCCTAGGACTACAGAGTGAGTTCCAGGTCAGTCATGAGCTAGAGTGGGACCCTAACTCTAAAAGAAACAAAAACAAACAAACAAACAAAAAAAAACCAGAGATGCCAAAATGGAATCATTCCCCCTTCCTAGGATCTGACCTCTGAAATGGCAACCTTGGGGACAACATAGGTCCCCTCCGCATATGACACCCCACAGCCAGACCCTCTTGAAATGAAAGGCCCTGAAGTGTTGGAAACCCATTCTAGCAGTCTATTTTAAAGGAGCCAAAAGCCAGAGCCCTGTGAGAAGATAAGGGGATGAACTCTGAACTCTGAAAGCCCATCTGAAAGAATATGACTGACAGCGGTTTGCAACGGAGCCTGTGGGGCCCAAACCATAAAAACAAAACACCTGCGAGCTTGCCAGGGACTCAGGAAACCACATCATCCATCACCTGGGCACCGGGGAAGCCACGGGAACCTCGGGGGACACAGCAGCCTCTGCATCCACGTCTGACTGAAAACAGCTGTGAGGGGTCCCTAGTCCTACTGGCTTTGGTTACCCTGAACAGGTGCCACCTGGGGGACTCTGGCAAATGTCAGGAAAGAATTCCAAGGTCCTGCCTTGCCAGGAAACTGCTTCCAAGAGCCTCCGCTGTACCTGAAGAGAACACTGCCAGCCAGACAAGGAAACAAAGGGGACTTGATCAGGTACCCGTTGGAGGCATTCTCCCACCCACACAAAGAGCTCCCTGGAGACAGGCCTCCCATCCTGCCCCACTCCAGTACTTCAACAAGGGCTCCATTCTCTGTGTCTTTTAAATCTCTTCAGGCACCAGCACAGACCCCTCCTTCCCCCCCCAACCGGCACCACACATACACTCCATACCATGCACACACATACCACACACTTACATAACACACATACATGACACAAAAGGACCTCATGATCCCACATTCTAAGGACAAAGTGTTCCAAGCCATAGAACATTAAGAACCAACACTTACAAATAAATTTGATCATCTTGCTGGAAAATTTTCTGAAATGAATGACATAGTTCCCTGCCTTCCCAAACCTGCATACTAAATATAATTTATTACTTCCTGATGATTCAGAGATATGTTTCTGAGCCTGTCTTTACCACAGCCTATAAAGCCCAATGATTCGGTCTCCACCTTTGGCTCCTTTCTGCTTGTTCAGGCTGCCCTAGCCAAGGACACCAAGCACACACCCTCCAGAGACAGGGCCTGCGCATTGGCTGTCTGGAACACTTTCTCCCTACATAGTTGCAATGTCTCATTCTCTTTCCATTCAGGATTTCAAATACCAGCTTGCCAGAGAGGTCCATCCTGGCCTCCTCCTTCGAATTCTCTGCCCCTTTATACTGCTTTGTTTTACTTTGGTAAGATAAATGACATCCACATGTTTATTGTCTGTCTCCGCCAACCCCCCCCCCCCTTTCAGGATACGAGCTCCTTGAGAATAGGAATTGTGCTTATTTTGTTATCACAGGTGCCTGGCAATCCTGGCACACAGTAGGTGTCATGAAACAGCTGTAGACACAGTGACTGCCTTTAGCATTGTGACCAGTGTGTGCATGTGGGAAGTGCAGATACTCCCTCCTCCCGAGGCTCTACCTGCTGGTCCTTTGCTGTCAACTGTCACTTCTCAGTGTTCAGCAGCTCCCAACAATCCCCTTATCTTTCTTCCTTTGATTTTCTATATCTGTAACCAAGGGAAAGCTGGAGAAGGTTGCCCGGAGATGACCCAGCCCCTGGACTACTTCGACTGATTTTTCTAAACAATGTTTAGAAATGTTCATTTCCAGGCTGTGGCCTACGGGTACAGAAGGTGGGAAGGGAAGAGCCCATTCCTCACAAGGATTTCAGGTTTCCAGCACTTCAGAACACAAATGGTCTGGCTCTTCATGCGCATGCCTCACCCTCTGGCTTTATGCTGCTTCAGTCAAGCACTGTGAGGCCTTGAGCCATAGCTGACAGTCACCTCACTTTTGCAGGGCATGTTTGACAAAGTCAGAGATGGTCTGAGCTTAAAGGGACCTCAGAAATCCTGTCCAGAGAGTAGAAGTAAGGAAACACAGCCCTTCTGCCACGATGTCACCAGCCATTCTGCAATCCTCTCTCCATCCCTTCCCTGTGCACTTACCTCCCTAACAGGCAGCCTCTGTCTCCATCCTGGGCTGGTCTTCTTACTGGTCCAGTGAGGAACCCAGGGATCGCCTAAGGACAGCATGCTAAGAGATGTCACTCGCCTCTGAGCTCTTGGCCCATGAAAGGACTTTCATGAACCTACACCAGACCTTATGAAATGGCAAGAGATAAAGGTGCCCGCGAGCCACACTTGAGGTCCAGAAACATGCAGAGGATACTTCCGGGGATGACTTGCTTCTGCTTCCCAGAAGAGCCTCAATTTGCTTATGTAGCATAACAAGTCAGGTTCTTCCATGCCCCCCTTACCCAAAGAACCCTGGGCCTGCCACTCCTACCTGGTCTGATTTATTCACCAAAGTCCTGTTGGTGGCCTTGCTTCTCTAGCCAGATATGACATGCATAAGTGTGGCTAAAATCCAAAGGGTGGAGAAATAGACAGGAGAGCAAAGCAAGGGAGAACTTGAAAGGACCTGTTCGAGGCATTGCATTAGAGCCCTGGAAAGCAGGGAGAAAATCTGCCAGTGAACCTGAGTTAGATCACGAAATAGAAGCGGGATATGGAAAGGTGTGTAAACACCCACAAGGCGCTAGGCTGGGAAACTGGGGAAATGTTGAACATCCGGGCTTGCACAGCTCAGCCAGGACCACACTGGCCTCCTCCCTCGCTCCCAGCTGGAAGAGGAGAGAGGAGCACAGAGCAGCTGGGGGTTCCTTTACTCTCCTCCCAGTCTCCACACGCTGGGCCAGCCCAGCTTCCCAGGGTGCCAGATCTCCTGCTGTGCAATAATTGGACCCTATTTCATGATGGTGTGTCTTTTTCTTCCCTACCTGCTGCTACTGAAAGCATTTGTCTGCTCACTGAGCCTATGGAGAGACACCCTGGCGGGAGGCTTTACACCACTCCAATGCAGGATGGTTCTGCAAACAAGTGTTCCTTGTGCTGCCAAGAAATCTCTCTCCCTGCAACTTATACCTACTGGCCCAGGTCTAGTCCCTGGGACCCCACAGAATAATTCAAATAAGTCTCTTGTGCCAAGAGTGGTGGTGTGCTCCAGTAATTCTAGCATTTGGGAGGCTGAGGCAGGAGGATCACAAGTTTGATGCCAGCATAGATCAGACAGCGAAACCCCGTATCCCACCACCACCACCACCAAAAACAAATAAAATCATTTAAGCTCTTGCCTTTTCTGTTGGCTCAGTGGTAAGCACTGGTGAGGAATTCAGTAGTGTGCAATACAGTTAGATCCTGGAGGAAATATTCTCTAAGTTTTAAGTCAGGGTCTCACTCCAACCCAGGCTGACCTGTATGTAACTCACAGTGTATCTCAGACTGACCTCAAGTCACTGCACCTGGCTTAGATGTATGCTTTAGAATGATTCTAAACCAAGCACTCTGGGAGCCTGGGAGAGAGTAAAACCCTGCCTTAAGGGGGGGGGGGGCTAGAGAGATGGTTCGGTGGTTAAGGCACTTGCCTGCAAAGCCTGATGACCTGGTTCAATTCCCCAATACCACATAAAGCCCGATGCACAAAGTGGCACATGCATCTGGAGTTCCTTTACAGTGGCTCTCTCTCTCTCTCTCTCTCTCTCTCTCTCTCTCTCTCTCTTTCTCTCTCTCTCTCTGCTTACAAATAAATATTTTTTAAGTATGATTCTAATCAGTCATCAAATATTGCTAAAAATAATCATCTTTACTGGTTCTATCGTTATAATGTTAAGAGAGGTAAACTGGACAAAATGTTAAGGGGTAAAAAGATAGAATAGAGAGTTAGCCATAATACTTTCTACTACTAATATTTTGTTTGCTATGTCTTTGCATTTTCCCCCAGCAAAGGTTTATACCAAGTAAGGTGCACCAGGGAAGACCACCAATACAGTCATCCTTGGGTACCCAAAGGAAGTTCTTTCCAGAAGATTTCCAGGACATCAAAATCCATATGCTTCAGTTGCTTATATAAGATGGCAAAGTGTCTGTATAACTCCTTTGTACTTTAAACCATGCTTAGATTACTTATGATACTTAACACAGCGTAAATGCTGTGCATTGCTCAGGGAATGAGCTTAAAGCATGACAAGAAAGAAAAGTCTGCACATGCTCAGTACAGATAAAAGTGCTTCCCTTACCATCTTTGATCTGTAGTTGGTTGGATCTGTGGCTGTGGAACCTGTGGAGATGAGGGGCCAACAGTGCATTGGGATCTTTCCCCGCAGATGCTCCAGGGAAAAGAAGAAATGAACCCTGGTTTTACAGTGAAAAATACCTCATCAAGTCCACTCACTAGTTGTCAGACCGGGGCGGAGCCTCAGTTTACTCTGTTAAGTGGACCTAATGCTGGTGCCTGTTACATGAGGTTGTTGAAATTCAAAGAGCTTAAGCTTAGAAGATACTTTCACAGCATCAAAGTCTCAAATGAATGTAGCCATCATAAATGTGATACAGAGTGAATAGCTATAGTGGAGGTGGGTAGGTATAAAAACAATACACCTAAATTAGCTGGGTGTGGTAGCACATGCCTTTAGTCCCAGGTAGCAAGATGGCTGTGAGTTTGAGGTCAGCCTGAGACTACAGAGAGAGTGCCAGGCCAGGTCAGCCTGGGATAGAGTGAGACCCTGCCTGGAAAACAAAACAAAACACTGAAGTTCAGAGATGAGACTGTTCAGATTGTCCCAGGCAAGCACAATGTCTGACTAAGTGGACTGAATTTCAGGGTCCTCATCACTCGATTCCACCTGAGAGTGCTCCCTGGATCTTTCTAGAAGCCTTAGGTCTTGCATCTGTCCAGCCTCCTTGGGACTGCTCTGTTCACAGGAAGTGCTTCCGGTCTCCTAAGGAACCAGGCTGGGTGTAAAGATCCAATCTTGTAACTGTAATGAACTCCTCGGCTACAGGCTCCCCTCTGACCTTGGAGTGGTTTCCTCCATTATAGCATGGCACTCCCTTGGGCACTGCAGCCCCAGGTGCCCTCTCCATGTCTACCCAAGGGCTTCCTCTGCTTGCTGAGCTGATATAGAAGGAAGCCATGTTCCCCAAACCCTCCAAGCAGCTGGTGGAGGACTGTCCTTCCACCACAGAAATAAAGGGGCATTTGGGACAATGAGCAGTGCCCTAAGATGCATTCTGTGCTCTTCCAGGAGGGAAGCTCGGGTTCTTTGTGTCCCTTCCAGACATGGGTGTCTCTAGGCTGTCTCCACACTTCCAGGCCCAGGAATAGACCACATTGACAGTAAATCAAATCCTTTACATCTGAACATTTGGGCAAAAGAAACTGTGGCTATTGGTGCTTCCCCCTCCCTCTTTTTCCTGCATATGGCACCTAGACAAATTAAATACAAAGTCATTTTCTGTCATTTAGGCAAATCATATTCCCAAAGCTCCGAAATGCACACATTATAAATAAAATATAAACTCATTCGGATCTTATTGAATCCTCGGCTCTCAGAGAACAGTGCTAGAAAAGCCACCATCAGAATTCCCTTCTCCTAGTGAGTCAGGATGCCTGTAAGGCCTGAAGGTTGCTCTCGGATGTCCTAAGAGGCCGTGTCTCACCACAGACATAAACCTCACAGCACTTGCAGACGAGCTGCTCAAAGCCTGCTACACACTTTCAGAAATGAAACTATGCTTGGGTTGTCAAGGCATTAACAAACCTAGCCAATCATTTAATCCAAATTTAACACAGGTTAACTAAGGTTCAATAATGGTATTTTGTCCAAGGTTACTCAGAGGCATCTCAGTTTTGGATAAGAAACTCTAAATAAGGCCAGACATGGTGGTGCTTCCCTGTACATAATCCTAACATGCCTGAGGCTGAGGCAGGATGATTGTATGATCTAAGTCAGCCTGAGCTACATAGTAAATTCAATGGCATCCTGGGATATCCTGTCTCAAAAAATTATAATAACAAATGAACAAATAAACAACAAAAAACATCCTCCAAAATTCCAGTTCAGGATAACTCCTACCTAAGCTTAATATGTTTAAATAGAAAACTGTTGTCACAAATGAGTACAACCATAGCAAAAACAACCATAATAATCTTTTTTTTAAATGACAAAACGTTATTAAAATTCTATGTAACAGCTTGGCCTCCCACCCATGCCTGCTGGAGAACTGGAAAACCCGAGTCCTGAACTAAACAACCACAGATGTTCTCCTCAACTTGGGAGAATCTTTGACAGGCCCAAAGCCTCCAGCCATGTCTGCCTTCCCATCAGCTGCTAGCCTCTGCCAGCACAGACCAGTGTAGACCAGGAGATGCCCCAAATACACTGCCTTGCCCATATATAGCACACTAAGGAAAAGTGGCAAACCTTGGCACATGGTAAGCCATCAGAGGGATGGAATCAGCATCTCCCCTTAGCTCCATGGGCTCCATAACCAAATCTTCACTTCAGAATTTGTGACACATGGGCTGACAGCAAGACAGAATACTGAAACTCAGGATCTCCCTGAGAAATCAGGCCCTACAGTTGCCATGCTGACACCCCACAAGGCCAAACAAGGGTCTCCAAAATCCAGAAGCAGCTTGGCTGGCTTCAAACAGGGCCAGACAGCAGCATGAAGACAGAGAGGCCTCCAGGCCCAGGCTCTCACTCAGACCCTCCCTTTCCCAGCTCCACTCTCTGATTCCCCAGAGAGTGATGATGAGGCTTGTCTGAATTTGCTTAGACTCTGACAGCAGGGCTGGCCACCTCATTCTCTAAGAATCTGAAGTTCCACGTGGCCTAACTCAACAGAGCAGTCCTTTGGTATGGTAAAGAGAGTGAGTAGTAGCCGGGCATGGTGGCGCACGCCTTCAATCCCAACACTTGGGAGGCAGAGGTAGGAGGAGACCCTACCTCAAAAAACCAAAAAAAGAAAGTGAGTAGTGACCAGACATTTCAGGAGGAAACAAATCCTAGCTGCACCTGCCCCTTTAAGTTGAACAAAGGGCTGAACTCCTGGAGATGCTGGAGCATGTGGCTCCTTACCTCAGTCAGGTTGGCACTGTGAATAAATAATAAGGGGATCTGAAGCTGAGCCATTGACTGCTCACAGAAATGGGCAAAAATCCTATTGCACTCTTTTATAAAAGAAGTACTTATTAAGTCTTGCTGTGTGCATCAATGTGGGAATACAAGAAGCATCCAGCACGGTCCCTGCATGTATAGCTTAGAAATACCTGGAAGTGAATTAACTCAAGACAAAATACAATGCAAGGCCACATCAAGTGTAGCATGCAATCAAAACCGATGCTGGCAGAATAGACATCCAAGGCTAAAGCTTAAAACGGAATAAGCTGGCTGTGTGCCCAAGTGGTGAGAGAGGCTCTGCCACTCTGCTCCTTGGGACTTTTACTCTTCCTTTCTTCCTGCGCTTTCACTTGCCAGCACACAGGTATCTCTCTGACTCCCCTGCACACTTGCACACTTTACACTGAAAGTCCTGTTCTCAGCCTCTTTCTTATCTGCAGCATGTCAGGAACGAGGGGCAAAGGGCACTGACTAGCATTACCTGCAACTTCCAATTCCCATCCCTCAAAACTGCATCCCTCCAATGGTGTCCTCAAAGTACACACACACACACACACACACACACACACACACACACACACACACACCATTCCAGGGCTCTCATCTGAGAGGGGCACAGAAGATACATGCCCCAGACAAGGTTCAGGTTCAGGCTTCTACATCAGAGGCAACTGAAAACCTTTGGCCTCTCTTCTCTTTCCTTTTGGCTCTTCCTCAGTCTCTTCCAGCTGAAAGCCACCTGCCATCAGTTCACAGAGAGAGGGACCAGGGCATCTGACCAGCCCGTCTCTGTCCTGCAGGTTCCAATGTAATTTCCCCTGAGGCCAGGAGAGATGGCCCTTCCCAGGAGTAAGAATGGAGAGAGCTGAAACTCATCGTGTGACAACTCCTTGGATTCTGAGGCCACCACTGGTTTTGTTCATCCCTGTTTGTGGTGGCTTGAATGTGAATGTATGTCCTCCATAGCCTCAGGGATGTTTTTGGTTTTGTTTCTTCAAGGTAGGGTCTTGCACTAGCCAGACTGACCTGGAATTTCCTATGTAGTCTCAGGCTGGCCTTGAACTCATGGTGATCGTCCTACCTTAAGCTCTAGAATTAAAGGTGTGCATCAATGCTTCGGGGATTTTTGGTTAAGTCTAAGCTTCCCACTTATGTCTCTAGTAGCCTGTTGGAGGAGGTGTCACTGGGTGCAAATCTTGTCCAGCCCTAAGGTGTGTTCAGAGACAGTTGGAGCTCTGGCTGTTTGTGTTTGCTGGCTGTTTGGTGATGTCTCTGTGCCATGATCTATGGAAATGAGCTTCTACCACCATTGATGGAGTTTCCCCTGGATTCTCTAAGTCTGAAATCAACCCTTTCCTCTTATAAACTGCATCCCATTGGGGGTTTGTCCCAACAAGGATAAATTAAATGCCACAGGAAAATTGGTACCAAAAAGTGAGTTGTTGCTGCAGTGACTCTGACCATGTGGGTTTTGGTCTGGTGGAACTAGTGTGCTAGAGGAATATGTAAGAGTTTGGTACTTTGGACTGGAGAAGCAGAGTTTGATGGGATACTCAGGTGCGAGTATGAAAATGCTAAATGCAGAGAGAATTGTGGACTGTGAAGGCTTTGTGACAGTTTCAGGCAAGCTCCATAGACCCCCTCCCCTTGAGTGGGAGGTGTCTCTAGCTAGAGTTCCCACCTAGGTGCTAAAACTGATTGGTCAGATATGGACCAACCAGCTGTCTCTCTGACTTACCTGGTGGAGGTTTTAAAAGTCACTGAGGGCTGGAGAGATGGCTCAGCAGCTAAGGCACTTGCCTCCAGTGCCTAAGGCCCCGGGTTCAATTCCCCAGGACCCACATAAGCCAGACCCACAAGGTGGTGGCCCTGGTTTTCTCTCTCTCTCTCTCTCTCTCTCTCTCTCTTTCTCTCTCTCTGTATCTCTCTGCTTGAAAATGAATAAATAAAATATTAAAAAAAAGTCACTGAAACAAAGTCCAGCCCTCTTTTCCTCCACATCCTTTCCAAGAAGGAGGACTTTCATTCTCCAGGCCTTGGAAGGGTAAGGCCCCTGACCCCAGTCATTAGGCTGGGGTGAAGGAAGGGGTCAAGATTTTTCCCACATGAACCTTTTCCTCATGATGGAAGCCCTTTGTTATCTTTTTTTCTTCTGCTGATTTAGCTAAACAGCACAGATTTTGGCTAAAACCTCTCCCATATGTTCTCCCCACACGGGTGGCTGGAGATCTCCGTAACTTCCCATTTTCCTTTAAATAAAATCTCCCAGTATACCTTGTCCTCTGGTTGTCTATAATTTTAATTCTTTAACTTTGTAGACAAGAATTCAGGCACTCCTTAAATTTTGAGGAACATTGGGATTTTGCTGGGTATTCTAAATTCGAATCCCCAGCTCCCCTGCTACAGCTTGGCTTATGAACCTTCAGAAGGGAAAGAGAGAACTTTGTTGAAAGGGGGCTACTGGTGAAAAGGCTGCACACATTCTTCTGCCCATGCCCAGAGATTCCAGGCCAGCCTAAGCTACAGTGAGACCCTACCTCAAAAACCAATAAAATAAAATAAAGGACTGATGTATTGGTGGTGGGAAATTTAGAACAGAAAGATATGAAAAATGTATGGCTTATTACAGGAAAAATCAAGCAAGTTGAAAGTTACTGGCACATAGATTAGCTTTAGGTTACTGAAGCTACAGTTGTTGAGTTGATTACCACCATTAAGGGTGGGTCAATCACTTTTCATTGGGACAATGGAAAAGATACCTGAGGGTGAAACCCACCAGAGGAAGGCTCAAATGAGTAAGAATATAAACTATTTTGCAAGGAGAAGGCTTGAAGGAAGAATTCTAAAGAAGTATCTTAGCAGGGTGTGGTGGTGAACTCTAAGCCCAGCACTCCAGAGGCAGAGGTAGGAGGATCACCACAAGTTCAAGGCCACCCTGAGACAGCATAGTGAGTTCCAGGTCAGCCTGGGATAGAACAAGACCATGCCTCGAAAAACAAAAATAAAATAAAATAAAAGAAGTATCCTGCTCTTCAAGGTCAAGGTTTACCCCCCCCCCATCTACAAATTTGGCTATGTCACTTACCTAGAAACATGAAAAATACAGGGAAGGGATCATGAAGTACAATGTGATTTTGTTTTTTGGACATGACCCCCGGGCAATGTGAAGCAGGGTAGCTGGAATCCCTGTGTGGAGACCCAATAAGGCCTGTATGAAGATGAACTGGTTCCAGGAGCTCCTGAGAGATGTAGCATGGGAAACAGGGTTGAAATCCCTGCATTGGAGACTAAGTAAGTCCATTGCATGGCTTGCAGTGTAGATGTGAAAATGTTTTGGATATACTAGTATCTACTGGTTATTGATTTTTGCATTGGTCCAGTCTCTCTTTGTTATTCCTTTTGCAATGGAAATGTTTACTCGCCTGTGCCATTATGTGTTGGAAGCAATAACTTGTGTTTTTTGATCTTATGGGGCTCACAGTTAGGAGGCAGCCTTGAATCTTAGATGAGATTTGGGACTTTTGAACACTGTTAAAGTTGGTAGACTATGAGGACCTTTGAAGTTAGTCTGAATTCAATTTGCATTGTGAGGTGGTTTGAATGTGAATGTATGTCCCCCATGGTCTCGGAGAGTTTTGATTAAGATTAAGCTTCCTACCTAAGCCTCCAGCAGCCTGCTGGAGGAGGTGTTACTGGGGGTGGATCTTAAATTGAGCAATAAGGTGTGTTCAGAAAAGTTGGAGCTTGGGTTGTTCCTGCTCACTGTCTGTTTGGTGATATCTCTCTACTGTGAATCTATGGATGTGAGCCAGCTTCTTCCACCATTGATAGTGTTCCCTTGAAATAAACCCTTTCCTCCCATATGCTGCTTGGGTTGGGTGTTTATCTTACAAGGAGAGAGTTACTGTAACCACTGCTCCAAACTGCATTCCACCTAGATCTCAGCATCCTGGGGTCTTAGCTCAACCAGCTTTTCCTCCAGTCTTTCTGTGCAAACCTTGACAAGTACTTTGGAAACAGTGTCTTAAGAATAGGAGAGGTGACCCACCTAAGCAGGCTTGCCTCTAGAGATGGGCTTCTAGTTAAAACCTACAATCCCCAAGCCAGGCCCAGAAACATTTCCATCGAAGAGGATTTTACTTGTTTCCAAGTAGATGATGAGAATGAAATCAGGGGCAGGATGGGAATGCCGAGTGCATCCATACCGGCTCTCCCATACTCCTGGGTCTCAAAGTTGCCTTTGGACAAGTTCCTCCCATTCTACTCCATGGAAGTCTTGACCCTCCTAACCCTGCATCTCTTCAAGGAGTTCCTGCTCCCTCTCCTCCATCTCCCCCTCCCCCAGGGCAGTGTCTTTCCTGATCAGAATCACCCTCTTCAAGACTCCTACACCTGCCCACTCTGCTCTCCTTTCAAGTCCAGATCGCACCAGGCTGCCCCTGGCCAGCAGTGTGTCCCAAGGCTTTTGTACACACAACCTGCCTGCATCAGAACACTCTCAGTGGGACCTGGAGTCTCTTGTCTCAACAGGTGCCCTGCCTGGCCACACGGAGCTGTCACTGGTGAAGGTGGTAACAGGAACGCCCCCTGCAGGACGACTGGGGCTCCGTATGCCTCCACCCCGGGAACTCAAGTGCGCCTAGGGCCCCGGAGCTCCACCGAGATCGCAGCCAGTGCCAAGCTGTCTTTGTTTCCCGGGTTCAGATGTCAAGGGGGCTGATCTCCTATAAGATCGTCCAGCCCATGCGCGGATAAGGCCCACTCACTTGTGGCCGTGGAGCCTAATGTTGGGAGGAGTGCATACAGGACGAGGCTTTTCCCCTGGGAATCCAGAGACCAACCCCACCCCCAGGAGAGTCAATGCCCAAGAAACAGGTCCAAGTCAACCCAAGATGAGCAGGTGCTTAAGCCTGGAGCTGCGCTAGGCGACCCTTCCCTACCCACGCCCCCACCCGCCGTCCTTTACCCCCAGGAGACTGGAGACCCACTGCGCACAGCCACCTACGCGGCCCCGCTGCGCGCTAATCCCACCACCTGCTCACCGTACTTAAGGGTTGGTGAGGTGCCGGGAGACCCCCCCCCAGTTCCCCTGCACCCACGGCGCAGAGAGGGAGAACCGCCACGTTCCCAGTCGCGCACGCACGCCGGGCCCACCAAACTTGCAGCACTTTCTCCCTGCCCCCACCCGCTGTCACCCTCCCTCCCTCCAAGCACCCTGGCCCAGCCGGGCAGGCAAAGGTTGCCATAACAACGGGCAGGAATGCTCGAATATATACAAAGCCGGCCGGGACCCGCCGGCGCGCAGCCCCGGGCCGGGCCCGGAGCCCTCCTCGGCTCCTGCGCGGGGGCCGGACGCGCGCCGCGGTGCCCGGCCAGCCGGCTGGTGGCCCCGCGCGCTGGGCAGACACACTCACAATGAGCGGGATGGTGCGGTCCTCGCGGAGCTGCTCCGGCCTCCCGCCGGCCTTCTGCGCGCCCCGAGCGCCGGAGGATGCTGCGTGGGCTCGGTTGTCCTGCCATAAGTAGTAGAAAGTGCCCAGGATCCAGGCTACCGTCAGGATGGCGATGGCATTAGCGCGGATCTTCCTCATGGTGGGCGTTCGGGCGCCCCGCGTGGGGGCCGGGGCCGGCGTGGTCCTGGGGCCGGGGTGGGGGCGCTCGCAGCCCCAGCTGTTGTCTCGGGCTCCGGGCGGCTGGGTCCTGCAGAGCAGAAAAAGGAGAGAGGTGGTGGTGGTGTGGGGAGGGGGTGGTGATAGGGAGAGACAGGAGCGCCAAGAGATCCTCACGGTCCTAATGCCCTTCAGCCCCGAGTGCGCGCGTCCCCCGGGCGCCCATTCATTCGCGCGCCCTCCGGGCTCGGAGCTCCAGTCGCCGCGGCCGCTGCGCCCAGGAGGAAGTAACGGGGCCTTCCTCCCGCTCCCGGGGACCCGTCGAGACAGATTCCCACGGCCGAATGGCGACGGGTCAGAGCGAGCCTCGGCTTCCAGCGCTCGGCGACCGATTGCCCGCTGGCTGCCCCCGCGCGGCCCTGGTGGGTCCCGCCTACCCCCACCCACCCCCGACTGAGCGGCCCTGAGTCACCCGCTCCAGAGGTGCGACCCTGGCCTTGGCCGGCGCCGCGTCCCCGCAGTTCCGGGCTGCGCTCTGAACTGCCCTTTGGCGCGGTGTTCAAGGTGTGTTCTGCTCGTCCTTACTAAGAGGCGGCTGGTGGGAGGCAGAGTCCGGATTTTTCACGGAAATTCTCCTACGCCTGAGGCTCCGAACCGCCACCGGAATGCCGGACCTGGAATCGGATGCACTTGACATTCGCAGAGAGCGACGCCTCACAGCCAGTGCAAGATTAGGAGTGCATCTACCACACATCTTCACTGACCTGGGGCCACTCTCTTCCATGTGGACAGCCCCAGGATCATCACCATCTCATAAGAAAGAGAAAGTTCAGGCCATAGGGCACGATTAGTGGGTAGAACCCAGTATATAAGCCATGTGACACTTTCCCACAAAGTGCAAACAAAAATGCTGAGGTGAGAGACCCGACACAGACATCATTGAGGATCTGATTCTGCGAAGTGAGGCTCCGAAGGCCCTGTGAGGGCTGGAACCAGGTGTGAACTATTCCCGCTCCAAGCAGAAGATAGGGTGGGCTAATCAGGTTGGATCTGGCATGGGACACTCAGTGATTAGATGTAAAATACTGAATAAATACTTTATTGCAAAGTAGTGTTTGGGAAGGTTTTTCAGAGTAAGTGGGTATATCTGGAATTTTTTTTTTCAAAGACAGGGAAGAAGGAGGGGATGCCAGAGATCTGAAGAGTCACCCCAGCCATGTCCTGCGGATGAAGTACTGGATGTGGTAAGGGAGTATGTTGGATGCTGGGAGTTGAGATTGTCCAGGCTGAGCAAGCCTGGATTAAGGATGGCCTTGAATGTCATGGGGGAGAGTTAGCTGAGGGTTTCCTTCTTTGATGCTGCTAGATACCAGGGCTCTTTTGAAAACCTGGAGATGGGCTGAAGAGATGGCTTAGTGGTTAAGGTGTTTGCCTGCAAGGCAGAAGGACCCAAGTTCAATTCCCCAGTGCCCATATAAAGCCAGATGCGCATGAGGGTGCATATGTTCACTTGGAGGCCCTGACAAACCCATTCAAACAGTGAGGCCACAGTGTTCTTTCCTTCCCTTCCCCTGCCCCCACATGCATCAGAATCACTCTGAGGCACAGAAGTGAAATAAATACTTGGGACTGAACCATGAACATAACAGATGCTCAATACATTTGGATGTGAAGAAAATCACTGAAACAATGATACCTTGATTCAAGAAAAGTCTGAAAACATAGGACTGGAAATGGCTGAAATCCCAGCACTTGGAGTGTAGAGGCAGAAAGATCGGGAGTTCAAAGCTAGCTTTTGCTACATAGAGAGTTCAGGCCAGCCTGGAGTACATAACAACTGTCTCAGCCCAGCCAGTGATGTGCCCTACAGAGTATGCACCAAAGTCTCACAAAGGATCTATGGAAGCAGCAGGGCATTGGAGGCACTGGAGAAAGGTGGTGAAGATGCCACCAGGACAGTAGGCCAGCCTTGTTCTCCCTGGACTCTTTGCCACTAAAGTCAGTTACATCAAAGTCAGGTTGTGTTTGTATATCTATCTTTGATTCTGAGACAGCCGGGTGGAAAGGGAAAGGGTGTGGAATCCAGACTGGCCCCTCAACTCCTGGGGAGAGGTTCCAAACCCACTCCCAGGTGAGGGGAGGGGGCTGGAGTTGGGCCAAGCAGGTTGATGGGGTTCTAGTGATGTCAGAAGTTCTGTGTGTGAGAGAGAGAGGAAGAGAGAGAGAGAGAGAGAGAGAGAGAGAGAGAGAGAGAGAGAGAGAGAGCGCACTCAGCTGGAATTTGGCAGGGTTTTTCAGATGGACACTTCCCTGGGCATGGGAGGGAAGGAGGGAGGGAAGGGACTCATTTGACACGCTGGTAATAGGAGGGCTATGGAGGGATAGATGCTCTCCAGTGTCCTCCAGCAGAGTCATGTTCAGCTTCTACTTCCTCAGACATCTTCCATCCTTTGACTTTCTCAGGCACAGTTCACCTTGACTTCTAAAGCTGCCAAAGCCAGTACTCAGGGTGAGCTGGACAACATGGCACTTGCCTGGGGGCCTCAGGAGCTCTCTGCCCCTGTGCATTTGGCGAGGGGAATGGGAGGAATGGGCAACAGTGGTGAGAACAGCTGAATTCAGGTGCTGATTGTGACATGTTTTAGGAGACAGGGTGGCTTGGGCCAGTTCTTAACCTGTTTCCTCAACTGTGCAATGAAGGTGTTGATAGCCCTTAGTTTTTTTTTAATATTTTATTCATTTTCAAGCAGAGATGAGAGAGAGAGAGAGAGAGAGAAGAGAGAGAGAGAGAGAGAGAGAGAGAGAGAGAGAGAGCAAGCACACCAGGGCCACCACCTTGTGGGTCTGGCTTATGTGGGTCCTGGGGAATTGAACCCAGGGCCTTAGGCACTAGAGGCAAGTGCCTTAACCTCTGAGCCATCTCTCCAGCCCAGCCCTTGGTTTTGTTGGGAAAGACAGGATAAAATAAGTAAGATGTAAGATCAAGTGGCTGGTATCCACACCAGCCAGACATGCTGCCAGTTACTGGGGCTGAGGGGATTCCTGAAGGACCTGCTTCCCCAAGGCACATGCAGGGGATTGCTACCACTGCTGCTGAGAACAGACCTCAGCAGGCCTCTCCAACCACACCTAAGTGAAGAGGGAGTGTTGTTGTACAGCGTTTTTCCTCTGGCCATAACATGAAGCCATCTTGAGGTAAAAAAAAAAGCTTTGGCCAGGTAGCTATAGCGACTTTGGAGCAGAATATAGTGGTACAAGGTCTATAGTAATAGTAAAGGGGCCAGGTGTGGTGCTCATGCCTTTAATCTCAGCACTCGGGAGGCAGAGGTTGGAGGATCCCCATAAATTCAAGGCCACCCTGAGACTACATAGTAAATTCCAGGTCAGCCTGGGCTAGAAAAACAAAAACAAAAAGTAATGAAGCTATTGACAGTGCCCTAGTGGATGGAGGAAATGAGGGTCGCAAGACCCTCACCTGAAGTTACAGCAATTGTAACCATCTACCCTCCCCAGCTGCAAGTGAGGGGGGGGAGCTAGACTATAAAGAGGTAAAAGGTTAACTAGAAATGGGATTCCGTGATGCAGTTTCCATGAGGTAGCTTCCAGGATGGGGTGGGACTTTGTGGTGATACAGCTGCCCTTGAGTCACCCACGCTCCTGTAAGCACCCCCTCACCTGCTCTGTAAGCCCCCCCTCACCCAGCTCTGTAAGCACCCCCTCACCTGCTCTGTAAGCTCTCCCTCACCTGCTCTGTAAGCACCCCCTCACCTGCTCTGTAAGCACCCCCTCACCTGCTCTGTAAGCTCTCCCTCACCTGCTCTGTAAGCACCCCCTCACCCAGCTCTTTAAGCAACTCGGTGGTTCACCAAAACTGGTTTTGATATAATCATCCTTTGGTCTGTCATCTGTGCACTATCTAGGGGAGAAGACAAACTCATCTCCCCAGGAGAAAAGTTTCCCCATAACAAGTGTCCTGCTCCCAGTCTATAGCCTCTGAGCAAACTGAAGACAAAGTAGTGGACAGGCAAGAGCAGGACCCCAACCTCTCTGTGCCCATTGTCCTTGCGATCCAGGCCTGCTCAGAAACCACTTGCTCTGTATGCCACAGCAGCCAGGAAGGTAGGGGAGGGGATCTGATTTGAACCCTTCATCCTCGCCACACCTGTGTCTAACTCTAAGCAGAAAAGAAGGCCTGGAAGGCAATCAGAAGGTAAGCAGGTCACATGTACAACGCTGATACAGGATCTCAGAATACTCACCACCCATTGGGAAGGTTCCACCTCATTTCACTGGTGGTGATACTGATGTCTACCATGTCACCAGCTATTCAGTAGAGCATTTCTTACCCACTGCCAGCTTTATGTGCCAATTATCTCTTTTTAAAAATTATCTCATTTTAAAAAAATTTATTTGGAGAGAGAGAGAGAGAGAGAGAGAGAGAGAGAGAGAATATGAATGAGAATGGGAATGCCAGGGCCTCTAGCTGCTGCAAGATGCATGCATCACTTTGTGGACCGGCTTTACATGGTGTTGTAGTCAGCCACATGCCCCCCAGGGGATGAGTCTCCAAACCAGGCAGTTATGGAAGGAAAGGATTTATTGAAGCTACAGATCCAGGGGAAGTTCCATAATGCAAGAGTTTGGCTCCCTTTCACAGGTCCAAGCAGAGAGAGAAAAACCCATCACCAACACCATATACACACCAGCAAAACAGGCAGGAGGAAGAGAATTTTCTCCCCCTTTATATACCCTTAGGGTGGGGTCTTGCAACCCTTACCCAGATTTGTTCACTCCTGAGTCTCTGGAATTTACTTCCTACACTGCCCTCCCAGGAATGATGTATGTTTCTAGCTACTCTGAGCTTCTTTATATCCTGCCCCCTACTGAGAGGGCTGCCTTCCTGTGAACATCAGAGACTCACCCAAGATTACTAAAAAGATCAAGTTGACTACAAAACATCACCCATGGGTACTGGGGAATGGAACCCAGGTCCTTACGGTTTGCAGGCAAGTGCCCTAACCACTGAGCAATCTCTTCGGCCCTGTGCCAATTCTTTCTAAGGAAAAGGCATTTATAAACTGAGCTTCTGAGTAGAAGATGGATACAGATGGGAGGACCTGGCTTCTTGAAAGGATCTTCCAGAGTCTTAGTATCAATCCTTTCTCCTGTTTGTAACACTGGCTTTTATTAGTTTCTGCCATTACACACACATGGAGTGTAAACTCCATGAGGGCAGGCTTCCTCCTTCTCTCTGTCTGTCCCAATGGCTTTGTGCATACTAAGTACTCCACTACTGAGCTCTATACCCAGCACTAATAGGTGTCCACCACCATTTTCCTCAGTACTTAGTGTATGTGCTGCCAAAGCGAGCACTCCCCAGTTACTTAGGACAGTGATTACAGGAATGGTACATAGTCCATGTGCCAACTCTTCCAAGGTCAGGGTGGGCCAAGGTATGTAGTGAGTCCCCTAACTGCTTCTCCTGGCTCCTTCTTCTAATCATGGTATTAAAGGCCAAGCCCTGCTTTCCTAGGAGAAGGGGTGGAAAACTTTTGTAACCCCATCAAAGTCAGTGAAAGAATAACTCCAGTTCTGGTAGACAACTGGCAGGAATTATGAAGTTATTTCTGATTGTGAAATGACCCAGCTGTTGCATTTTGAAATAATGGGACTGGGGAGGCTTTGAGCTAATTAGAAATGTGTCAAATGTGCTTTATCAACAGCAAATAATTTAGTTTTTGCTTGTGCCTCTATGTAATGTGTGTGATACAGGCACATGTATGGCGTACTCCATGCATTCATCTGTAGCAGGGTGTGCTCACCTGTGGTGACCAGAGTGGTCAGTGGGTATCCTGTTCCACGGCTCTTTCCCCGAGACTTCTTTGTGCCAGAGTCGCTCACTGATCCCAAAGCTTGCTGTATACGGAGCTCCCTTGATTCTTGGTCTCTGTTCCTTTCTGGAACTGGGGTTGCAGATGCATGTGGCTATACCCAGCTGGTTAGAAGGGTCCTGGGGATGGAACTCAGGCGATCTTTCACGCCTCCTCAGGCCCTTGCGTTTACACAGGAAAAGCTCTTACCCACTGAGCCATCTCTTCAGAAGAGACCAGATAGCCTACCAGGATGCCAAGCCAGGCCTTTCCCCCTGAGTAGAGCCTGGCAGCTTTCTCTCATGCATCTGAGTTTCCTGACCAGTGCTGAGCACCTTGACAGCATGAACAAAAGATCTGGGCTGAGTAAAGGAGTGAATGAATGAATGAGGTGGCAGGCAGTGGCTACTCACATGTCACTTCTTTCTTTCCCATGAAGACGCCAAAAGATTTTCTCAGATAGTGGAGCCAGCACCTGTTTGCCTGTTGGGTAGTGTTTCTGGTCCCCTCCTTTCTCTCTTGAGCACCTACCAAGTTAGGTACTTATGGGAATACACAAGTGAACACAGCCTGCTTCTAGCCTTTGTGGGGTCCAGGAATTGGCAGCAAAGAAAGACATCACAAGAAGATATAAAGGGGCCCTGTAGAAGTACAGAGGAGCATCTTTACAGGCTGGGAATTATTTGGGAGCTGAGCCTTATAGGACAGGTTCCATGAGTCTGGGAGGACAGTGATGGTGATGCTATGGCCATGAACCAGTCTTGTATGCCTTTGTAAGAAATCTGTACTTCTGGTAAGCCACATTTTTAAAACAGTGTGGCATGATTGGTTAAAAAGCTTAGTGAAGGTTGAAGAGACAGCTCAGCAGTTAAGGCACTTGCCTGCAAAGCCTAACAACCAGGGTTTGATTCCCAGTACTCATGTAAATCTAGATGCATCAGGTGCATGCATCTGGAGATGGGGGGCTGGAGGCCCTGCATACCCATTCTCTGTCTCTTCTGTCTCTCTCTGCTTGCAAAAAAAATATATATATATTATATAATATATATATATATATATATATATATATATATATATATATATTAAGCTAGGTTGGGTATGGTGGCACATGACTTTAATACCAGCACTGGGGAGGCAGAGGTAGAAGCATTGCCATGAGTTCCAGGCTATCCTGAGATACATAGTGAATTCCAGGTCAGCCTGGCTAGAGTGAAACCCTACCAAAAAAAAAAAAAAAAAAAAAAAAAAGGATTTGGTGACAGGAATGGAGGTGAGAGAGAGGATTTGAGAATAGCATATAAATTTCCTACCTGGCATAAAAGTGCTATGGTTGGTGTAAGGGAACCATTAGGAATCCAGGAGGAGTAATCTGGGAAGTATATTCAATTGCACTTCAGCTCTCTGTGGCTGTCTGAAGCTTGGGAAGCCTGCATGGGGCAGTCAGTAGAGATGAAACATCAGGCATAAGAGGAACAAATCCAGTACTGGGTGGGTACTATGCATCTAGCACTTATGCATGGGAAGAGGCCATGTGCATCAGAAATGAGATCTTCCGGACCCATGGGTGAAGATGGCAAGACAGCTGTCATTTTATCCTGACTCTGCCAAATGTCCTGATTCAAGTCCCTGGATGCAGGCTCTTAGAAACACTCATTCTTTCCTAGAGACATCACCTGGTACATGAGGATAGGCCCCTAGGCTTGAAGACTTTGGCTCAGTACCAAAGAGATCAGGCAGTAAGACCAGAGAGACTTTAAGATGAAGAGACCCATGCTCGTCATCCTGCATGCTTTCTGTCTTATGGCTCCTACAATTGACACTGGAAATTAAGGCAACATTCTGGGATTGGTATATATCTTAAAGCTCTCAGCTAGGCAGATAGGAACCATCAATATATTCTGAAGTGTAATTTCTATTTCCTTATCAGTCACAATAATTGAACAGGAAGAAAAAGCTGTTCATGCAGGAGGTGTGTAGGACAAGACCCACACTGCCTGGAAATTTACCATTTCAAAACAATTGAGGGTTTTATAGCCTGTGTTTATAATTTTGCATGTCCCCTCTTACTGAAGCCACATCAGAAGCCATCAAAAGGCTCATCAATCTGGCTTGGACACTGACATTGTTCAGTGTCTGGTGCAGATGCCAGAGCAGTAAGAATTTTTAAAAATCATCCTGCCATTTTATCGGCATATAAATCCCGGGGAGTTTCCTCCTGGTTGTTGTTGGTAAACAGCTGGGCCCTCTGTAAGCACTCATGAAGCAGAGCTCTGAAGTGGCAGAGACCTCCACCCATCTCCTCTCCTCTCCCTGGCATTCCCACCTCATGTCCATGCACAAGTTGTCCTAGTTGGCACTGGCACTTCTCCTCCTACCTGCCACTGTGTCCCACAATGATGGTAGGTCTGGTGCTCTAAGTCCTCAGAAGAGGTTGGCACCAGGATTCTATGGCAGGTTATGGTCTCTGCAGACTGTGGCCACTATCTGTCTTCTTCCAGTGCCGTGTGTGTGTGTGTGTGTGTGTGTGTGTGTGTGTGTGTGTGTGTGTGTGTGTGTGTGTGTGTACACGTATGCCGTCTGCTTTTCAACTGGAATTTGACTCGAAGTTTTTCCTGAAATGAATGACTTACCTCCTGATATTATTGATTTCTAGGGGACTCAGAACTATAAACTGGAGGAAATTTCTGCACTTGTCTTTCCTCCCATCCCTGAGTCATAGCTTTACAAAGGCTACTGCTAAAAATGGAGAGAGCTGAGGAATTAGAAGGTAGGAAACCTGCCATCACCTAGCCTGGTAACCCTGGAGAAGTCATTTAGCTGGACCTCCTGTATTTAAAATAGGACTTTGGATGAGGGTGTTGGTGCACACCTGTAATTCCAACACTTGCCCAAAGCAGGAGGACTGCTGTGAGTTTGAAGCCAGCAAGCCCATCTCAAAAAAAAAAAAAAAAAGGAAAAAGAAAAAGAGCCAGGCGTGGGGGCGCACACCTTTAATCCCAGCACTCGTAGGAGGATCGCCATGAGTTCAAGGCCAGCCTGAGACTACATAGTGAACTCCAGGTCAGCCTAAGCTAGAGTGAGACCCTACCTCGAAAAACCAAAAAA
>PVHP010016063.1:0-35070 GCA_004024765.1 Zapus hudsonius | reverse complement strand
TTCCCGCAGTAAGGACACCGAATGGGTTTTTCTTCCATTTGAGATCTTGGATTCATAATAAAAACAGACTTTCTGTAAAGGAATTTCCCATATTTGCTGCATGCAGAGGGCTTCTTTTCTAGAAGATTACGAGGAGGAATACCAAGGTCTGACTATTCTACAAAGGCAATTTCATCTTGATTGTAGTCCAGGATTTTTTCTCCTCTGCGAGCTCATGGATGTGTGAGTGACATCCCTTTCCTAAGGAAGGACCTGTCCCAAGCTTTACACTCAGGTGGCTGCTCTGCAGGCTGAAACTCCGGAGGTTGAGCAAGCTTGGTGCCCACATGCTCCTCTGCTTGCCTGTGGAGGGACGCTGCATGGTGGACTTTCTCAGCCTGGGACTTCAGGATTGATTTCTCCCAACCATGACTGTCACCAAACTTCTCTCTTGCAGGATTTATAGTTCTAACAACTAATTCGGAAATATCTTTCAAAACTTTTCCATCAGGTTTATATGCAAATAGTGTTTCTGAGATAATATGGTTCTTGCCTAGTTTAAGTGTTCTACCATAAGCCTTGCTTCTGTCTCTTGCTAGTTTTCTGTGATTGATGAATACAATGGATCTAGGAGGCCTGTCTGGGTATTCTTTGAATGTCACCAAAATATCTTCAACTTCCCCATCTTCTGAGGATCTCTGAATTGGAAAAATCCTCTCTGTCCAGAGCTCTTCTCCTCGTTCCAACTTGCGGATCATGTCAGGCTTAGCTATCTGAAACCCCACAGAGATGAAGTGGCGATAGTTTTCCAACATCACATCCCTGTAGAGGGTCTTCTGAGCAGGATCCAGCTGATGCCACTCCTCCTGGGTGAAGTCCACAGTCACATCCCTGAACGACACTGATCCCTGCAAGGGCATATTCTAGTTCATCCTTAGACATGGCTTTGAGATTTGTAACCGATGAGCCTTGTCGCTTGAGCTCTTCTTTGGAAAGAGGGAGGTGTAAGGAGTCAGGAGGAAACAAGACTCTCAGCAGGTCTCTCAGAAGAGCTCCCCTGCAGCTGCACCAGCCCTCACTCCTTCAGGTCCTGCCCATCCTCAGAGCACCAAAGAAACCCTTCAGGAAGCACGCCACTCGCGACCACAGAGCCCCATCTTTCCGTTCTCCTCTGTCCGAATCTCAATCTCAAACATGACGGGACGCGCAGAGTGGCTCAGAGCCGTCCGCCCACTCCCATGCCCACGCCCACGCCCACGCGCGGCCCTGGGCATCCTCTGCCGCCGCCGCATCAGCATCTGAGTCCCCCGGGCTCCGCCCAGGCCGGGTTCCCAGCGGAGGCTCTAGGCGCAGTATAATGTTTTTCATAGTAAAGTTAGATGATAGATAAATATAAGTAGATGATGATAGATTAGATAGATCTGTATCCTTAAATATTATTTCTTTGGAATATATATATATATATTTCATTATTCCATTTTTCATAACTATGATAAAATACCTGGGAAAAGCAACTAAAAGAAAGATGTACTTTGGCTCATAGCTTTAGAAATATCAGTCTGTGATTGACAGGATACAGGGCTTTTAGGTATGTGATAATAGCAGATAGCCTGTGGTATAAATAGAGAAGAGAGAGAAAGAGAGAGAGCCCAAGTACAAGAGATGCTCTTGAGGATGTACCCACAATTGACCTGTTTTCCTCCAGCCAGGCCCCACTTCCTAAAGTTTCCATGTCCTTCCAACAATATCATTAAGGTATGAATATACCAATAAATTATCCATTCATTAGAACAGAGTCCCCATGTTAATCACCTCTCAAAACCCCATCAGTTTGCAACCAAGCCTTTCATACATGAGCCTTTTGAGGGGACACTCCATACCCAACCATAGCTATATTAGAAAGTATTTTCCTTTCACTTTTTAAGATATATGTAGTGCTTTATTTTTGTTTATGGTTATCTTATAGTCAACTGGACTTACTTCTCCTACAGGTTGACATCTTGTCTCATCTCTCCCCCTTTCCCTCCTCACCCTGATCCCTGGTTACTATATTATTCTACTCTCAAGTTCTATGAAATCAACTTCTGTAGATTTCACTTATTGAATGAGAACATGCCTTAGTTGTCTTTCTTTGTCTTATTTCATTTAACATAATATCTCCAGTTCTATCCATGTTATTACAAATGATAGAATTTCATTCTCTTTCTGGCTGAATAAAATTCCACTGTGTGTATATACCACATTCTCTCTCTGTTTTCAGTCAATGTATATTCTATCATGTATAGTGTTGTAACACACATAGGAGTACAGATGTCTTAACACACTGAATTCATTTTCTTTAGTAGTATATCCTTTAGTGGAATTGTAAGATCAGATGGTCTTTCTATTTTTAATGTATTGAGGGACTTCTCTATTGCTTCCATAGTAGATATACTAATATTATCCTCACCAATTGTGTGAAAGGGTTCCTTTGCTATCACTTGTCTTAAAAAAAAAGAACTTGTCATTCTAACTGGAGCAGAATGATACTGCATCATGGTTTTATTTGCATTCCCCTTACATTAGTGATATTGAGCATTTTTTTTCATATACCTTGTTGTAGTCAGCCACACACTGCTGGGATGACTCTTCAAACCAGGCACAATTCATGGGAGGAAAGGATTTATTTGTAGCTATAGATACAGGGGAAGTTCCAGAAGTCCCCTTTCACAGGTCCAAACAGAGAGAAAAACCCATCACCTATGCCACACACACAGAACAGCAAATAGGCCAGGAGGGGCAAGGAGAAAATTTCTTCTCCTTTATACAGCCTTAGGGTGGGGTCTTTACAACTCTTTCCCAGACTTAATGGCTTCCTAAATCTCTGGAATTTCCTTCCTGCATTGCCCACACAGAAAAGGATGTTTACTTCCAGCTTCTTTGAACTTCTTTACAACCTGCCCCTTGCTGAGAGGCTGCCTTCCTGTAAACATCCTCAGAGACGCACCCAAGATAATTAAAAAGATCCAAGTTGACAACAAAACCTAACCATCACATACCTACTGGCTATTTGTGAGTTGTCTTTTGAAAAATGTATATTTAAACCTTACTATTATTATACTATTATTATTAAGTCTTACTATTGTAAGTCTGTTAATTGTGGCATTTTTGCTATTGGGTTCTTTGAGTTCTTTATATATTCTAGATACAAACTTTATCAAATGTATAGTGTGCATATATTTCTCCCACTCTGTAAATCTCCCAATCTGTAAATCTGTAAATCTTTCTCGATTTAATATCATTTATCTACTTTTTCACTTGTTCCCTATGTTTTGAAGGACTTATCTAAAATGTCCTTGCCCATTCCAATGTCAAAAAGTGTTTCTTCTTGGTTTTCTAACATTTTCACATTTCAGCTGACATGTAAGTCTTTAATCCATTTCCAGGTGACTTTTGTAAATGCTTAGCAGTGAGGGTCTTCTTTCATTTCTCTCCTTATGGATATATCCAATTTTCCCAGCACCATTTATTAAAGAAACTGCCCTTTCTCTATTGCATGTTTTCAGCACTTTTGTTGAAGATCTGTGTGCTATAGATACTTGGGTTTACTTTCTGTCTCCCTATTTTGTTACAATGGTTTTGTGCATAGGTATTATGCTGATACAGTGATGTTTTGATTACAATAGTTCTCGTGTATTTAAAACTAGTTAGTGCAATGTCTTCTCCTCTTTATTCAAAATTCTTTTGGTTTGTTCAAATTCTTTGTGCTTCTATAAGAATTTGGGGGGCTACTTTTTCTAATTCTTTGAATGTTACTATTGGGGAGTTTGTTGTTGTAGTTCTGATTTTTTTTAATATATAGGGCTTCACTCTATAGTCCAGGCTTGCTTCAAATGCACTATATAGCCAAGGGTGTTTTTGATCTCATGTCTTTTCTGCCTCAGCTTTCAAGTGCTTGGGATGAGGTATGCAGCACTGCACCAAGTGTCTCGTTGATGTTTATTATGAACTACATTGAATCTGTGCATTGTTTTCTGCAACATGCACATTTGAATAATTGTGATTCTTTGTAAGAATGCATTTCCATTTCTCTGTGTGTCTTCACTTTCACTCACCAGTGTTTATGGTTTCATTATGGAGATCTTTCACCTTTTTCATTAATAGCATTCTGGTGTGTGTGTGTGTGTGTGTGTGTGTGTGTGTGTGTGTGTGTGTGTGTGTGTTGTAGCTATTGTAAATGGAAGTAGTTTCTTAATTTTTTTTCTTCAGATATGCACTACTAGATTGCAGCAAATGTTAAGGGCTGACTTTGCATGCTACATTTTTGATGAATCTGTTCATTTGTTCTGGTAGTTTTGGGTGGAATCTTGAAGATTTTCTATACATAAGATCATGTCATCTACAAATAGTGACAGTTTGACTTCCTCCTTCCCATTTTGGTTGCCTTTGATTCTTTCTCTTGCCTGATTGTTCTGGCTGAGTACACTCTCAACTAAACCCCATGATATCTTTCTACCTTTAGGCTCAATGACTACCTTGATTTTAACTTTGTCTTAAATATTTTATGTACACGTGTAATTCATTCTACTAAGCACAAAGCTTTGTGAGGTTACAGACAATTTCTTTCATGTCTTTATTCAAGACATGAAACTACTTGGAGATTGGCATCAGAAAAAACCTGACAGATTTTTCTCTCTCACATCTGCACTCTTGCTTCTGCCCCAATCAGTGACCAAATTCTAGCCTCCCTTCCTTCTGAGCAGTTCTTTTATCACCCATTCATTTCTATCTCACTGCACCTGTTTGAGTTTAAGACGCCGTCTCCATTCCATTTACTCTTGTACTGTATAAATTGATAGATTCTTGCTACACAGGACCAGATAGTAAGTATCTGGTAAGTACATACAGATAGTAACTTCATTTTGTACATTATATAGTTATTATAGGTTACAACTATTTAATTCTTTCCTGACAGCATGAAAGCTGCCCCACAGACAATATATTCAGCAATGGCTGTGATTGTGTTTTAATTAAACTTTATTTATAGAACCAGATGTTCATTCTGACACCAGCTTTTAAAGCCCTAGTTTCAATAGATACCTAATTGTTCCTGGATTTTCATTCAAATGTATCATTTAGGTTAGGTTCAAGTGGTGGTTTTTATTTGAAATGCATTCCCCAAAGACCTATAATCACCTGACTTTTGTCTTTGTTATAAATATTACTTTTTTCAATGCCCTCCTCAACCATTGTACCTCAATTCTGCCTGTTATCCACCCGACAATGACAAACTCCTATTCATTTTCCAAAAGCTATCTCATAGAGCTCAGTTGTTCTGGAAAATCTCTTCTGACCCCACAAAGCTAGTTACATGCTCATCTACATTAGACTTAGTGTAAGCATCTCACAAGTTGAAGTTGCCATGTCTGTTTACACGGTAGCCTTGCTGCTGTACACGGGACAGGGACTATTGGCTTAATGACCTCAACAACCTTCAGGGCCTCACAAAAAAATGATCATCCAACAGATGATTTGTATTCCATGATGGCTATTTCTAACTAAGAAATACAGCTGCTTCCCAAAACCCAAAGACATGTCTGTGTCAGAATTGGCCAGATAACATCAGGCCAAGAAGTCAGGGAGTGGTGGGAGTGAGCAGCAGCCAAGGATTCTGGTCAGGAAGTGTGGAACTGGCTCTTCATGGAATACTCAAAACAGTGTGAGGCAATAATTGCCTTTTCATTAGTTTTCAAAAAGAATGGAAAATCTCATGTCTTGCCAAGTAGCCTTGTAGATATTTCCCCATCCAGATAACTACTCAGGGAAACTGAGCTGTGGGTAGGCACTGAAAAGGTTATCTTGAATGGGGATGGCAAGCAGTTCACATCTGAGGATGCACTGAGTTTACAATGAGAGAGAGTAGGTAATGTCAAGGAAAGAACTATGAAATGATACAAGATAAAAGAATGTTTTTCATGTTTCTATCATGTTGATGTGTATCCGTAAAAGGCCAAGGTAAAGGCAATGAAAAAGGAGACCTGAACAAATTTCCCCTTTTATGAATGGCATCCATGGAGATCTCTCTCTCTCTCTCTCTCTCTCTCTCTCTCTCTCTCTCTCTCTCTCACACACACACACACACACACACACACACACACACACACACACACACACACAATCTGTCCTGTCTCTTTGAACATTAACTCTAAAGGACATGAGTATGAGTGAAGGACCCACACTGAAAATCCTCAGAACCAACTTGTAAACCACAAGCAAGCTACTGAGATAAACTCATTCGAATGTTTCTCTCCACAGAAGTTACATTTCTGGAAAGATTTTCTTTTTAAGTATGAATTCTTTATCTCTCTAGGCATCTAAATGTCAGAACTTAAAAATCTAACTCCGACACTACTCATAGATTATAGAAAGAAGAGAGTCAGAAGAATAAAAAGCCATATCTATCTTTGGATATGAATTTTTTCTCTATAAGTTGTTTGATTTGGAGGCACTGGATGTACATGTTCTGTGGAAACTTCTCTCCATCATGTTGGGAAGGTTGAGCTCAAAAGCTGTCTCAGCAGTTTGACCAGAACAGAGAACTCTACGGAGAATTCAAGCCAAAGGAAAACCTACTCAACAAGCCTGAAATATCCAGACTGACTTTCTATGGTTGTTAAATTGCCCACATGACTCTTTAATCTCTCGCCTAAATGCTATGAAAATAGAACTGTGTCACCATTTTATCCAGCTATAAAAGAGAGCTCACCCGCTTAAATAAGCAACACTTAGTTCTTAATCTCCAGTGCAAGCCTAGGAATGCGGTCCAACTGCCAGGTAACAGACATGTGGAGACTTTTGGTTATGGGCCATCTTTGCTATTAGATTCAGCCAGAAAAGATATCAATCTAGAATTCACTCTTTCAAGATTACTGCAGAATTAAAAAAAGAAAGAAAAACTTTATGTGAGAAAAAAAAGTAAGGAAAGAGAGAAACCAGCACGTAAGATTATATAATCATCTACTTGATGGTACTGATTCAGAGAAGAGTAGAAATTAGAACTGACTGTTTCTTCTGACCTCATTAATTAATCTTTAAAAAGACTTTTAGTTAATTTGCAATAAGCTTGATAAGGTATTATTAGCTCATCTATAAAGTAGAAGACAATTTATCTGCCTCATTCACATACCTCTGGTGAGACTCAAATTATAAATGTCTGAATTCTTAGTTTTGTTATTACTAATGCATAGCGAACAGTGAATCATTGGGCAAACAAGAAATACCAGGTAGGTATCTTCTAGGCTTCTAACCAAGGTGATGAGAGGAATCAGCCTGTGGCAAGTGGGTAACCCATTATATAAGACAGAGACAATCTGAGGTCTCTTCCAGCCTTGAGATTCCAACAGGATTCCTGATTTCAGTGTTTCCCAGAATATCTTGTTCCCATTGGGTGCCCAAAGGGTAAGGATGTCACTTATAAATGCAAGTGGAACTGACTGATTTTTTATAACACCCAAACTAGATTCCAACAAGGGAACCTGTATTACTATAGCTGAGTGAATTGTTTCCTTCTGAAGCATCTGTTACTTTAAACAAACACCTCCAGGTTTTTTGTGTGGCTTTGATCACCCTGTCTCATGATTATCTTCCTAACTCTCCAGCCAGCTCTCTTGAGCTACTGTCTCTAGCTCCTTCTTCCACAAGTACCTCTTAAGACTGCACCTCCCTCCAGTACTCAACTCTGGCCTTCTGTCTTTTTGCCCTAAATGTTATCATTGGTGATGCTGACTATAGACATGGGGAGGGTATAACCAATAGGATGGTACCTGCCACTTGCTCATCTTTACTTCTGCCTTGTGCTTCATGCTGTCTACTAGACCCCTACACATGCACAGTCTATAGTAAAATACCCTTTACAAAACACATACGCTCCTCATACCTGGCACCCCCTAAATTTGAAGCCCTAATTCTGCCATAGCCTATACAGCCCCTAAGAATCAGAGAGGCATCCTGTTTAGTGAGAATTGGTTTGACAATCTTAGGTTCAAATCCCAGTTCAAATGCTTAACAGCATAGAAATAGTCAAGCAGCTCAGCTCTTTGAAGCTCAGATTTCTGACCTGTGAAATGTCTGTCATGAGAATTAACTGAGGTCACACATGCCACTGTAGCGCAGCCTCTAACACAACTTGGCTGTTCAGCAACTGTTGGTTCCTTTCCCTTCCTCTCTAGAAGTGCTGCTTTCTGGACTCTTATTAATCATTCTAGGGATTACTTCCATGTCCTGATACTGTTCCCTTTGCCCCAAATGTTCCCCCTTCACCACTTCAACCCCTTGCCTACCAGGCTCTTCAAAATGGTAATTATCCAAATATTTCCACCTTCTACAAAACCAGACCTCAGTCACAGACAGCTACTCTTGCCTCTAAGCTTCAGAAGCATTTTCTCTGTCTGTTTATCCCCCCACCTAGATTGTGACCTCATTGAGAATTCCATGGACTAATTCTAACTGCTGACTTAATACAAAGCTACTTAAATAATCAAAAATAGATGTTGTGGTAATTAGTGAAACTAAATTTGGAAGAGATGAATTATTCAATTTCTATATTAATTCAATTTTAATATCAGTCACAAATAACACAAATAGAGCCTGAATTTGTCTATACCTTCTGATTGCAAAGAAGGTGAAGGGAAGATACAGCTCTATCTGGGCCTGGGAAAATGTTTTCACACAGAAACTTACCCAGGATAACACCTCAAGCACCTGGGAGAATGTTTTACATATCTGAAAAATCCTTTCTCTAAGGCCCTTTTGAAAAGAGCTTAATACCCCAGCCCAATCCACATTTATATGCCTCTGGGTAGACTGTCACTTAGCTAATCTGTATCTAGGAGGAACTTTAACTGTGAAGCCCATATCATACCAAAGGTCCTTTAAATACACATTTAGAAGCTACCCATGGGGAGCTTGACTTCAGACCCAAGAGAAGTCATGTTTCCTCACTGCTGAATAAAGGTATCCTTGTCTGAGCTCCATTCTGGTCTATCTCCTGCTTCAATTTTCCTTACAGAAGGAAGTCTAATGTGTACAAAATTTAAATTTAGAATATTATTTGCATTTGTATTTGTCTTGGCAGAAAGGCATACAAATGTATAAATTTTAAGTGTTTTTATTCTATTATTTATTCGGGTTTTTTTTTCAAGGTAGGGTCTCACACTAGCCAGGGTTGACCTAAAACTCACTCTGTAACCCAAACTGGCCCTAAACTCACTGCAGTTCTCTTTCCTTGGCTTCCCAAGTGCTGGGTTTAAAGGTGTTTACCACCACACCTGGGTTCAAGTTCCTTTTTAGATGCATTATAGTCATTACTAAGATTTGTAATACTTGTTCATATAGCAGAACATTTTTGAGACAATCACCTGAAAATATTAGGGAAACTTACTGATTAAACTTGATGGAAGTCCAGTGAAGAACAGTTGAATAATCAAGCAGGTCAATGATATCATCAAGGGTGTATAGTCTTTCTTTCTCCAATTTTATGATTGTGAGGTATATTGGTAATTTTGCATTGCTCTGACCAAAATCCCTGATGGAAACAACTTATAAGAGAAAATATGTATTTTGGCTTTGGTTTCACAGAATTACAGTCCACCACAGTGGTGTAAGACATGAGAGTATTTCTGTGTATGGTAATGAGAGTCTACAGTGATGAAACAATAGGACATGGTAATAGGCTAGAAATGGGAGCCAAGCTAATGACCTTCAATTGCCTAGCTACTTCAGCCAACCAGGATCCATCTCCTAAAGGCTCCACACCCTTCAGAAACAGCACACAAGCTGAATACCAAGCATTTAAAACAAAAGCCATGGGCTGAAGAGATGACCTAGCAGTTAAGGCGTTTGCCTGCAATGCAGAAGGACCAGAGTTCGATTCCCCAGTGCCCATATAAAAAGCCAGGTGCACAAGAGGGTGCATGTGTCTGGAGTTCATTTGCAGTGGCTGGAGGCCCTAATGCACCCATTCTCTCTCTCTCTCTCTCTCTCTCTCTCTCTCTCTCTCTCTCTCTCAAATAAATAAATTAAATATTTAAATAAATAAATAAATAAAACACAAGCCACAGGGAACATTTCATGTTCAAACCATTACACCTGTTAGTTGGCAGTGATAACCAAGTCTTCACAATCTCCTTTTCATATCTAAAGGGAGATAAAGTGAGAAAAGACAAAAGCCCTTCTTTCTATCTGATAGCGTGAACGGAGCTCCTAAATTCAACCTGGAATGGCTACCAGTGAAGCCATGAAATGAATAGCTTCACAGGGTGTTAGAAAGCTTTAGCCCAAAGGTGTGATTGTCCATGAATAGTTACAGAAAATCATTATGGAGATGAGGTCCTCCTAGACTGATGCTACAGAATGGGATAAAGTGGAAAAATGTTGAAGGTCAAAGGTAACATTCACACCCTCCTCTCATGAAGTCATGAATGATATAAACAGAATAAAAAATCCTTGACAAACATGGACACCCAGGGAAGTTGTGTTATTACACTTTCTCATTAGTTATTTATTATATATGCAGCTGAAATATATTTTTAACATCTGGTGATTAGCTTACTTAAGTGATTTTCCCTCACATGTTTGGAGCACAATGAAGGAATAAATGCCTACTCCAAGTTCATATGTTGAACACGCAATATGATAGTAACTGGAGTTGGAGGTGGAAGGAGATATTTGAGATTAGATATGCTCACGAGGGTTGAAATTGTCATCATGGGCCGAGGAGACACAAGAGCACATCCCCTTTCCATGGTGAGAACAGTCATGTGAGCACACAGTGGGAAGGTGGTTGTTAGTAAGCCAGGAAGGTCCCCCTCATCAGAACAGAACAACGACGTCACCTTGAGATGGCAAGTCTGTCCTCCTGAACCATGAAAAAAACTATCTGTTGGTTAAACCTCCCCATAGATGATCCTTTGTGATGGCAGCCAGAGCTAAGATATAGAATGTGTGAAGTTTTTCTATTTTAAAAAAATATTTTATATTTTTATTTATTTATTAGAGAGAGAGAGTTACAAAGACTGAGTATGGACATGTTAGGATCTTCTGCACAGCAAACTCCAGAAACATGCACCACTTTGTGCATCTGGCTTAATTGGGGCGCTGAACTGAGGAAACAAACCCAGGCCATCAGGCTTTGCAAGCAAGTGCCTTTAACTGCTGAGCCATTTTTTCAGCCCCTCTATTTCCTTTTACAACCCAAATCCACTTTGAATGCTTGACATCACTTTGGTTACGGGGCCATCTCTCTATTATGTCAAGTATTAGAATTATCTGCCTCCGTTTTTAAAGTAAGCCTCTCAATGTTCCACCCAGCTTTAACACATCAGTCACTGAAAGCACTTTTTCAAAAACCTCAGAAAGAGTGAAAAAAAAAAGTGTTCCCTTTTTTTTCTTATCGGTCTTTCCTCTAAGGACAACTAAATTAATATTTTTTTAAAACATGATTAATCAGTTGCTTTGATTTCTTAGTACTACTACTAATAAGATTGAAAACTATACCCTTGGAAAATTCAATACATTAAATCATGGGCTTAATAAAATTAAAAAATACTCCTAATATGAAGAACTAGCCTTTTCCATTACATAACCCATATATATATATGTGTGTGTGTGTGTGTGTGTGTGTGTGTGTGTGTGTGTGTGTGCGTGTGTGTATGTGTGTGTGTGTGTATATATATATTCCTACGTCCTTTATCACCAAATAGGCAGGCATGCACACACACACACACGCACACACACACACACACACACACACACACACACGCAGAGAAGGGCATAAAGTCTTCTAGTAGTGAGGACACAGTGCACCATTAAGAAAATAACACAACTTATTTTTACTGCACATTGGGTATCTTTCTTTAGCCTTGCATTTTGCTGGGTAAATGAGTATGAGTTCTCAGTTCTCCATTGGCAGGAGAGACATGTATCATCAGGCCAACCTGGATCACCAGGTTTGACAGGTGTGTCTTCTATAGTTGAGTTCCTAGGGTTACAGAATTAGGGGAGTTAAAATGAGGAACAACTATCTCCATAGCTTTTCTTCTCTAGTAAATTCCTTTGAAAAACTGTTAGGAAGTACAGGTTGTGAAGGCCTTCATAAATGTCTCAAGCTTATTCTTTTAACTTTCATTTTCCTTCTGCTTATTGGTCATCAGTTTTCAATTCTCACTATTCCCTTGAAAACTCCTCCCATTTATTAAGAAGAACATCTGCCAATAATGCCATAGGGTGCCAGGCTTATGCTTAATATTCAGCATCCAGACTCTGCCCTGGATCCACACTAGAACTTGAGAGGAGGGGTCCTTTCCACTTTTCCTATGTCCGTTGTGAAAGAGGCAAATATCACCATGAGATTCTTCCTGTAGGAACCTACATATAGGCAACTCCTACTGTAGAAGGAATGCAGAACCACAAAGAGGATTCCAACCTTTGCTTGATTCTAGTCTTTCTTCTCCCTTAATGATCTCTCTCTCTCTCTCTCTCTTTCTCTCCCTTTCATTCCACCCTATTAAAACTCACATCAATTAATTCCAACACTCTGCACTCTGGAGGCAGAGGTAGGAAGATCTCCATGAGTTCAAGGCCAGCCTGAGACTGCAGAGCGAATTCCAGGTCCTCCTGGGCTAGAGCAAGACCTTACCTCAAAAAAATAAAGCAAACAAACACAACACAAAAATCACACCAGTTTGGAAACAAAAGACTTTCTCACTCCAGGCTCAGCCCAACACACCACCCAACACACACAACTCTAGGGTGTAGATTCATTGATGATAGAAGCGAATATCCTCACAGAAGGTAATTTCCGAATAAATAGGATCTACCAATGGGTGTCCAAGGATATTGCTTTACCTCAATATACAATGTAATATTTCAAAGATGCAGTGTAGGACTTATCAGCAGGGGTCTGTCGCAGGGCCGAATGAGTTGCTTTGTCTAATCCACTGACCACAATGCTGGCAGACAGCAGGTGCTCTTAGTACTGGTTTTGTCCTCGTCATCATCGTCATCATCATTCCAGGAAGCAGCCTACTGTCATAAGAATGGTGCTCTGGAGACCAAGAGATGTGGCTTGAATCCTTCCGCTTCTGAATCCTACTTGAGTGATGTTGGACAAGTCACAGAAGCTATCCTAGCCTCAGGCCCCTGATCTGGAAAATAAGAATCATTTCCCTACAAAAGCCAGTTTCTTAGGAAATGACAGGATCAAATGGAATAAAGACTTTGAGGGTCTTTGTGAGCTGTGCAGTGGGGCACAAGCCACACCCACGTACAGGTAGAGGCCACATGGCAATCTGGTCAAGTGCCTGGCCCTCAGCAGTACCTGTCTCTGGGTTCTCCTCCCCCACTACAGCCTCACATCATGCATCCTGACCCTCTCCTTACAAATGCCTCTTCTCCCAACATCTTGTTTTTGTTTGCTTGATCAAGGCTGATTGTACTCAACTGACAAAGTTAATAAGGCTGTATCTGTTGGCAAATGGTGACTTCCAAAAGTCTTTTTTGATTTGAACACTTACATCATGTTAATCGCTAGAAATTCCATTTGATCCTAACACGTCTTGAGTGATATCTTGAATGTGATCTCTGTATATGGCACAGTTCAAGGACATTGAAGGCAGAATTTCAAAATACTTGTCCATATATTATCTTACTTATTCCTCACTACAATCCTATGACGTAGGCCTCTTAAAAATTATTATTATCCGGACTTTACAAATGAGGGAAGTGACTTAAATTAAGCAAAACATAGAACCAAACAGGCTCCTAATGCTCTGAAACCAATTTATTGTGAGGCACCATAGATAAAGTATATACTGTGAACTTAGACTATCTGGAATTCAAATTACAGCTCTGCCATGGAGCTCTGCTTAACCTTGGGCAAGTAATCTCTCTGTGCCTTAGTTTCCTGACATAGAAAATGGAGGTTATCATAACACTTACCCGCACAGAGTAATTGCAAAAAGAATCAGTAAGTCAAAACATGTAAGAAATTTAGAAGAGCCAAGTGCTAAATAAGCACCAGCTGTTGTCAAAACCTAGCCTGATGTTCCACGTTCTCAAGAGTCCAGATCTAGCAGCCTCTCCAGACACCCCTAACCCCTGCCTTTGCACACCGTCTATGCTCCAGCAGATCTGACCCACGTGGCCCATGGAAGATGCTTCCTAGGTGTGTGCTAAAGAATAACTGAAGGAAAGAAATCAGAGGGAAGGAGACATGGCCATCTCACACCTCCCCCCTTCTCGTGCAACGCTCCAATCATTTCATTTCCTTAGAGCTTGACATGCTGTAAGCTTTTGTACCATAAGCAAAGCAAGACTGTTTGTGTACCTGGTTTGACTTGCCATTTCTAAATTTCTCTTGCTTATCAATATGTTGCTACTAGAATGAGTTTTTCCCTGTCCTAAATCACCTTTGAATATTCTGTGCATAAAGCAACATGAAGAAATGCTGTCAGACTTATTTTATCATATTCTTTGTATGTATGCATAAATAGATCTAATACTCCTGAAAGCATTTTTCAAAGCTTTCCAACCTTGAAAATAATTTCATTCCATATCCCCAAAGGAGTTTAATGTCATTATGCTGTCCAGTGCCGAGAAAGAAAGAAAAAGATAAAAATCTTGAACATTGTCATTTCACCTACTTCTACTTTTTAAAAGGCTTGTAAAACTTGACAGAACTAATTCTGATCAGATCTTTTAAAATTCATTGCTAAATTTTCATCATTACTTGACTTTTCCTTGATGTCTTCCCTGCCCATTATGTGAAATTGAATAGAATAGCAATAGAAAAAAAATTACACTATTAGCAGAGAAAGTTATATTAGTGCTTCGTAAATGAGTTAATATTCAAAATCCTATGTTATCATTATTTTTAGTATATGTTACATTTCTAGACACTGAAAAAAAACTCAATATCCATTTGAATTTTTAAATGTTGGGAATAATTAAATTTTATCGTGCCATATTTTCCACAGTATCTCAGATCAACTTGATTTTCATTTGTTGACTTTTTATTTAGATATTACATGTCCCCAGCTAGAAAATATCACAGTACACAGAAAATAAAGGAGGCCTTTCAGTGTTTCTCCATTTTTTTCTCTCATAGGTGAGATAAGACTTGTTTCTAACTTACTACATGAAGGAAAGGCAAAGTAAGAAACTGTGGGAATATATACAATGTGCAACAATGCATTAGAAATTAATTTGAGATAAATATCATTCTTTTTCTTTTCTACTTTCTTTACCTGATATTTCTTACACTGTACCTAAACAAAGTAAATTATTCTTGGACCAAAACAAAATTTAAGGCTGACAGTATACATGCTATATTCCTCAATTTTCTTAACTTAGTGTATCTTATTTTATCATTGCTATTTTTCAAGCCAAACCACAGGAATAACATTTTATTACTTTTTGGAACATGAGGTTTTTGCTTATGGTAGAAATTTCTTTGAGGAAAAAAGTTTTTCTTCTGTTTTCTTGCTATGATTTTCCTCATTACTAAACCAAAATTTCAATCACAGAGCTACCCAACATTTTGCTATTTTTCAAACTGTAAAATATTGGATTTTATGAAGAAGCATTCTATTTATTCAAAGTGCTTATTTTAAATGTTCTTTGGTGTGAGGTGGTATTTTTCACAACACTTTCAGAAAATTAAGTAAAATGCAATGTTCTTGTGGTGGAATAGAAACTCCACTGTTGCTAGAGTCGAAATTACAAATAAAATAATTATAAATTGACCAGTCATTCTCTTGCTTTCCTAGTAAAGGTGTGGGACAATTCTTCGTAGTCACTTGGTATATGATACAGTCATAAAGTCCTTTCACAAGAGGCTGATTTTCTTGTAACACTTGGTCAAAAATCTATTGTATAGAGGAAAATGAGAGGATGCCTTTCTGGATGCCTACCATGTGGTTAAGCTGTTTGGACAATAGCTCTTGTCCAAGGGCAAACAGAGGGTGAAGGTCACTGTTATTATGGCTCCAGGGGGCACAAGAAGGGAAAAGCTCTTGCTCAGACTCTCTCCTGTAAGTCGTCTGTGTACAGTTCAGTCATCTGAGCCAGCCAGAAGTTTGTACACCAAGGGTAGGTTTAGCTAGTCTTATAGGGTAAACATGGATGCCATTTTAATTTACTATTAAATCTGTGTGTGTGTGTGTGTGTGTGTGTGTGTGTGTGTATGTGTGTGATCATGTGTGTGACTCGAGGTGCACTCATGCCACAGCACATTTCGGAGGTCTGAGGACACCCTTGGGTGCTGACCTTCCACCTTGTTTCAGACAGGGTCTCTTGTTCTTTACTTCTGAGGATGTCAAGCTTGCTCACCTGGGAGCTTGGGGGATCCCCCACCTCCACCTCCCTTCTCACTGGAGGAGCCCTAGCATCACAGAAATGAGCTACTGCATTAAGCTTTCCTGGGTTCTGGAAATCTGAGCTCTGTTCCTCGTGCTCAGGTCATCTCCCTTAACCTTGCCATTCTCTTTGCAAAGAACCATTGCCTTTCCCCAAAATGTATAGACTTCCAAAATTATATAATGAAAGGATTACACAAAGGAACTCAAAGGCATTATCCCACTAATGGAAAAAAAATGAAAACCAAAGTTTCAGTTAATGATCAACTTCCCACAGCAAGGTCATGATTTCTGGAGGACAACATAGATAGAATTCCAAGTCTTCTTTTCAATTTCTAGGTTCCCAATTCTGACATCTTCGAGTTCAGTCAGTGTGTTTGAAGGAAGGTCTGCCAGGAAGAGCCAGTGCACACAGAGCCTAAGGCGCTTGGTGGAAGAGGCTGCTGAGTCCTGAAGGCACATCCCCATCCAACTGCAAACAAATCTGAACAGGAAAGGTTCCCAGGAGAGCACAGCAAACACCAGAAAAAGAGTTTGGAAATTTGAAGTTCAGGGACCCCCAATATGCACATTTCCCCTCCAACAGTGAACGGGATTGCTCCCAGACATCACAGAGATGATTGGACTAGAACAAGAGAATTCTCTGGCAAGAAATAACCACTACAGTACACACAGCATGGCTGCCGCACCAGAGGAGAGGATGCTTAGAGCTCTGGGCTGGGCCTCATTGCAGAACTGAGACTGCAAAGGTAGAACAGGACTGCCTGGCCCAAGCAGGAGAGGAAGTGCCAGGGAGAGGTCACCATTCCAGGAACTGAGAAGGCCATGCAAGAGACAAATCCTTTCTCTCTATCCAGTTCTCTCTCACTCTCCACCTACTATGTTTCCATCACCTCTTGTCATTTTGCCAGCAAGTTTGGCCCCCACTCGACTCTTCCCTTCCATTGCTTCCTTCACGTCTGTGTTCATTTGACTAGACATAAGAGTGGTGTCTGGACTTTGTTTTTGTGTTGTGTGTATTGTTAAGTTTTCTTTTTTCTCCTTACTTTGCCCTCTATATTTTCCTCTCTCTCAGAGAACATGGTCAGTTCTGGTTTTCAGGAACCCTGCACCTCAGCTTCCTGAGAGATGGAACTGTTCGACATTATCTGTTGTCATAATTTGAACAAACTGTTCGACATTATCTGTTAACATGATTTAACTCTCACTCTCTCTCTCTCTCTTCCTAGCAACTCCCTCATCCTCTGCTGACATTTTTTTGCCTCCCTTGCTCCTACAGCTCTAACTTCGACTCCTCCTTTCACTCCTGTTTCCTTTTTAACTTCCCTGATAGAATCCCAATATTATTTGTTCTATAGATTTTTTTCTTTTTATATTTTCCTTCCTCCTTAAACCCACAAGAACTAACATATTAGTTATTAGCAATACCGCCAATGTTCTCTCATTGGTTCCCAAATGATTACCATTTAACAGGTGATTGTTTTACAATAGACTGTCACTGTTTTTCTAGTGGTTCTAAACCTACATAGTGACTGCTGTTACAGGCAGTGTTGTACTCAAAGGGAAAACTAGGGACAGAGTCTGGTGCCATGAACAGAGATCTAACAGCAGACCACTGATGTACAATATAGTCAATTGTCACAAGAATGCTGAACACACTGCTATATTGAGGAGACCAGCAAGTTCAAACAGTGCTCATCTGTGCAATAGTGGTGCCAAAACATAGGAGGGTAATCAATGGCTTACTAATTGGCTAAGAGATCTGCTCAGTGACAAGGAACCCTTAACTTGAACTGGAATCCATTGCAAAATCCTATGGGGACCAAGAACCCAGGCTCTAAGGGGAAATTTCCACTACCAGAGAGCTACAAAGAGGCTACACCCATTAGAATCTTGCCAAAATAATAATGTTTGTCTCATTTAACTTATTATACTTATTTCATTCTTCAATGGAGATTCTGTTTGTATTTTTCAGAAGGCATTGAGAGAGCCGGGGACAACCCAATTCCACCAACAAGACATTGGATGATGGCTGATATCCTGGCAGGAGACAAACCACCCCTAGACTTCAAACAGGGCCCAAATGAAACCTATGGGAAAGGGAAAAGACAAACAGGAGACCATTCACCACAGCAAGTCAGATAACCCATGAAAGGTCAATTGAGACAGACACCAATTATACCCAACACAACCCAAAGCAGAAATCCAGAGACATTTAAGATCTCAACAATAAAGCAGACTTAAAACTCACCCACCATGATTAGGTCACTGAGCAGAAGAGAGGACAGAAAGAATTTAAGAGCCATGGTAGGGAAGAATATCCATAGAAACTGCCTCCTTCAGCAACAACAAACAAAGGGGGAAGAAAAAAAAACTGGCTACCTCTGGTACAGTTCATAACCCCCTAACCTATGGACAGATCCAGTATGTGCACCAAGGAAGGACTCCAGTGGGTAGTGGACAGAGAGGAGGGAAATGAGAGCACCAGCAAAAGATTTGCTCATATAATGTATGTAGTCATAATAAAGATATTAATTTTTAAAAATACAAAAACTCAAGAGTTGACTCTTTTTTTTTAATGGAAAAATATTCATGGAGCTGATTCTTTAAAAAAGTTGATTCTTTTGGTTATCCAGACTAACCAAAAATAAAAGACCCAAATTAATACAATTATAGATATTAACAAAATATAGAATATTATAAAGACTTACTTTAAAATCTATATTCTACTAAACTGGATAATCTAAAGAAAGTGGATAAATTTCGAGATGCACTTGACCTATCAAAATTAATATAGTGATTTAAACAGCTCTATAACAAGCAACAAAATTAAAGCAGTAATAAAAAATAATCCCCCAATTAAGAAAAGCCCTGCTCCAGATGGACTATAGAATTCTACCAGACCTTTAGAGAAGAACTGAAACCAATACTTATATAAGTATTTCATAAAGTAGAAAAGGAAAGAATACTTCCAAACTCTTTCTCTGATGCCAGTATTACTCTAATACAAAAAAAGTGATAAAGCCACAATAAAAATAGAAAATTTTAGGCCAGTCTCTCTGGTAAACATGTAAAGATTTTCAATATAATACTTACAAATCAAATTTAAGAAACTAGAAGGTGATATACCATGATCATGTGGATTTCATTTAATAGATGAAGGGATGGTTTGGCATACATAAATCAATAAATGTAAGTTAATATATAAATAGACTCAAGGACAGAAATCCCTTGATCATCTGAGCTGAAAATATCACATCCCTTCATGACTAAAGGTCCTGACGAGTCTAGGGATAGATGAAACATATCTCAGTATAATAAAGGATATATACAACAAGCCTAGAACTAACACCATGATAAATGGAAAGAAAAAACTCACAGCATTCCCATTAAGATCCAGAACAAGAAAAATGTGTCTACTTTCTCCACTCCTATTCAATAATTTACTTGAATTCTTAGGACTTCAAGTAAATTATTGACAAGAGGAGAAAATAAAAAGGATATAAATAGGAAAGGGTGATGTTAAAATATAATTATTTGCAGATCATAGATTTCTATATATAAAGGACTTTATAGATTGCACCAGAAAACTCCTAGAGCTAAAAAAACCACTTTAGCAAAGTCCCATATACAGCATTAACATAGAAAAATTAGTAGCCTTTTTATTTAAAAATATCTTTTTTAAAAGTTTTTATACACCAATAACACACAGAGAAAAAAAATAAGGAAAAATCCCATTCATAATAGCCTCAAAAAATAAATTATGAACCTTGGACTAAATCTTACCAAGGAAATGAAAAATCTTTACAATGAACACTTTTAAGCACTGAAGAAAGAAATTGAGGAGGACATTAGAAGATGGAAAGAGTTTCCACACTCATTTTTCAGAAAAATTAATATTGTGAAAATAGTCATCCTACCAAAACAATCTACAAATTCAGTATAACCCTGTCATAGCCACACATCACTGGGATGAATCTCCAAACCAGCACAATTTTGGGGAGGAAAGTATTTATTGAAGTAACAGATCTAGGGCAAGTTAAGGAAAGACTGGCCCCCTTTCACAGATCCAAGCAGAGAGACAGAGGCCCAGCACCTTCAAAAGCCAGCAAGCAACTGTAACACTGTAACTCACAAAACAGCAGGACTGCCAGACCTGAGTTCCAGCTGCTCTTTTGCATATGTATCCATAATATTATACATCCAATTTAGAAATACCTCAGGGCCAGACCCCAGGAGGCCAGGCCAAAGTGACACTTCCTCTAGCCAGAAGGCTGGAGACAATTCACAATTATAATAAATTCTATTGGGGGACATCTATTCAATCTATCACAAACCCCAATAAAAATTCAAGAGTCATTCTTCACAGAAATACCTTAAAATTCATATGGAAGCACAAAAAAACTCTTATAGACAAAGCAATCAGGAGCAAAAAAGAATATTGCGAGAAGTACCGAACTTTATATCAAACTATACTGCTGGGCCATAGTAATCAAAGCAACACGGTACTAGAACAAAACAGACATGTAGATTAACAAAATAGAACAGAAGACCCAGATATCAGTCCAAGCAAGTATAGCATCAGATTTTTGCCAAAAAGATGGCAAAATTATACACTGGAGAAAAGACAGCATTTTCAGTTCATGGCACTGGGAAAACTGAATATCTATATGTAGAAGAATGAAACTGGACCCTTACCTCACATTCTGCACAAAATCCAACGACGAATACATCAAAGAACTCAATGTAAGCCTAGAAACTATGCATGTTAAAGAAAAGTTAGGGATAAGCTACAGAATATAGGCTTAGGGAAAGATCTTGCATTGGGCTCCAGTCACTCAGGAAATGTCAACAATTAACAAATGGGACTACCTGAAATTAAAAATTTCTTGTTTTAACTTTTTATTGACAACTTCCATAAGTATGGATTTTTTTAAAAAATGAAAATTCCTCTCTCTACTCCCATTCCCCCTTCTCAAATCCACCCTTCATCCAACTCCTCCCCCTTCCAAATAGTCTCTTTTATTTGATGTCCTCATATTTTCCTCCTACTATGAATGTCTGGTGTAGGTAGTGTCAGGCACTGCGAGGTCATGAAATCAAGGCCATTTTGTGTCTGGAAGATTGCATTGTAAGCACTTCCATTGGCTCTTACATTCTGCCACCTCTTCTGCAATGGATCCCAAGCCTTGGAAGGTGTGATAGAGATGTCTCAGTGCTGTCACTTCTTCTCAGCACTATGGTGACTTTTGAGTCACCCCAGTGGTCACCATCATCTGAAAGGAGGAGCTTCTCTAAACAAAAGTGAGAATAGCATTTATATATGGGTATAAACATTTTTAAAAGTACTTACAGGGCAGATTGGTGGGCATAATATATGCATTTAGCCAGACAACAGCAGGCCTTACTTCCCTAGTGCTAATGGCCTCCCCAGCTATAGAATCTTGACTAGGTTTTTACTACCAAGTATGTATTCCGTCCCATGGAGGGGGCCTCCAGTCCATTAGAGAGGGATTGGTTTCCCCCACAATAGACATATCACTATTACACCAGTTGGTATGTGTGGCCTGGCTGGCCAGTCTTAGTGCTGGCAAGGTCCATTGCTGTTGATGATTTGTCTCTCCCAAAGGGCTGCATAAAGGATAGCTCTTTCCAGCTTTCTTTCAGCTGTTCCACAGGGAGGAGGTTTCCAGTTCAGTTCTGCCTTGATTTCTCAGTGACCTGCAGCTCAACCATGTGGAGTCTTCAGCAATAGAGTCTTACCATCTAGTTCTGGTGAACAATCAAGTGCCTTGGTAATGGCTTGTATTGTTTTGGAGGCATCAGGGACCTCTCTAGCCTACTCACTAGAAGGTTCCCACTCCTGACACTGAAAATTTTCTAGTAACAATCTATGGCTTCTGGATGCACCAAATAAGTAGGTTTCCATATGCTTATTCAAAACATCTTATATGTTATTTGACTTTCTGGGCATGAGTTACCTCACTTAGTGTAATCCTTTCCAGATCCATCCATTTCCCTGAAAATTTCATAATTTCATTTGTTTTGGTTTTCTGCTGAATAGAAACTCCATTGTATAAATAGAGTTTAAAAACATTATCCATTCATTAGTTGAAGGACATCTAGGCTGGTTCTATTTCCTAGCTATTGTGAATAGAGCAGCAATACAGCACGGTAAACAGTCAACATATAGAAAGGGAGAAAATTTTTGCCAGCTACATATCTGACAGAGGATTGACATCTAGAATATAACAAATACTAAAAAAAAACACTGAAAATATAAAAAAAAATTGGCAATAGAACTGAACCAAGAGTTTTCAAAAGAAGAAATAAAACTAACTAATAAATATTCTACAAAGTGTTCAATATGGTCATTCATCAGGAAGGTGCAAGGTAGAACTACTTTGAGATTCTGCCTCACTCTAGTCTGAAAGCCTAGCATTAAATAAACAAGTGACAATGAACGCTAATGATGGTGTGGGCAAAGAGGGATCCTTCCTCGCTGTTGATGGCAGTACAAACTGATACAACCACTTTGGAAATCAGGCAGTGTGGAGGTTTCCCAAAAGCTAAAAATAGAACTACCTGGTGAAGTGAATGTGGGTAGAGGCCAGAAAGCTACAAGAGGGCCAGCTGGGGATAGTAGATTACATGAGACATGACAGAAGGGGAGAGAGGGCAGGGGCAGGGAACGAGGTAGAGAAAGGATGGTGGGTGAACCAAAACTGAGGGCCTAAAAATAAGCCATATGGAAATCTACTATCTGAGAAGCCAATTTAAAATCCACAGTGAAAATAAAGTGTTTGAATGAAAGTCCCCTCCATGGGTAGATAAGACTGCTCCCATAAGCCATAGATTATTCATCATCAATTCCAGTGCTGGGGATGAGATACCTCCCAATGAGTTAGTCAGGGAAGCTACAGAGGTCCCTAAAACAATATACGCAATGTTACCATTGCTGTTGGTTGTCCCACCCAAACTAGACGTTAAGTCCGTATTGTTGAAAGCACCACACATTTGGTCTCAAGACATAAAGAAACTAAGCTGAAGTTGAGCTGCAGGCTTTTTTTTTTCATACCAGAGGTTCTATGCAAGTTGCTGAGGGAGAAGAGCCATTCAGTCCTATTCAGCTGGAGATGTTTCGTACCCTACACTGACCTGCCAGGCAAGAGATGCCCACTGTGTATCAATGTTATGGAGTAAGCAAACACTTTCTGATTGGTCTTGAACCCATAAGAAGAAACTCATGTCTCTTACTGTAAATCTGACTAAAAGCCTATGACTTAGTGACATATGCCCTGGGGAAAACCTATTACTGGGGTTGTGTTAAACCAACAGTATGCCTCCAAAATATCTATATTTGTTCCCACCGACTAGTGCTGCTTACAACCTTGAGTTTCTTACTACAGTGGGGATAAGTTATTGCAGTAATTCTTAGCAGGGAGAATTGTGGGGGATACCTCACTACTGTGTGCTCAGCCTGAAACAGGACATGTAAATACCCCCACTCAAGGCTCGGAAATGAAAAGAACGCAAGAGCAGAAGGTTGAGGACGAGAGCTGCTAATATGACAGCAGCTGTGGCTTCCTGCTAGAGACAGAGCCTGTCAGTATGTCAGCTGATCGCTGCTGGGAGAGGGAGACTCGGGGCCATCAGTAGCACAGCCACTGGGAAGTTACCCATTCTAAAGTAAATAACCTTATGCAAGCACCTGTGATATCACGAAGTGAGAAAAATAAAAATAATAATAAAGGCATGAAAGTACGATGGGGATCAATGGAGAAGAGCAAGGGTTCTGGGGGAGGGAGAAAGAGCAGGACAGGACAATTAGGGGAATAAGATCAAAATCAATTATATACATGCATGAAAGTGTCAAAAACGAAAACAAAAAAAATTTAAATATGTATCACGGTTCATCTGCCTCATTCTTGTAAGTTTTTAGTCTTTAACAGAGAAAATTTACACTGTTTTGTCATCATGCATAGAAATCTGCTATTTTAACCACCAAGTTACAGAAAGCCATGAACTTTATGCTGTCCCCTGGTCTAGTCATGAAGCATTATTATCTCAGGGGTGTGTCTGGAGCTTAACTTCAAAGAGTGCTATGACTCACAGTGGGCTTCTAGAAATGCATTGCACAAGGATCCTGTTTTCTGTTTGAGCAGCTGAGCTGACAGTGGGTCTCTACAATGAGGCATAGAGTAGATTTTCTAATCAAACTGCTTTCAGGAATTCCTAACAAGACCCTCAATGTTACCATTTTTCTGGGTCAATGACCCAAGAATGTTTGAAATTACCGAGAATTTCAAAATTCACTTAAGGATGGGAAGTGTTGCAATTATTCCAGTTCTTATATTTGACGTTCTTTTTCTTCTTCTCTAACTCTCAAATATCTTTGGGGGAAAATACAGTGTATGAATGGTGGTATGTCTTTGAGCCTGGTCATCTAAGCTTCATAGTGAGTTCAGAGCCAGTCTGAGACACATAGGAAAATCCTGTCTAAAAATAACAGAATAAAGTCTTCCAGCAGGGCGTGGTGGTGCACGCCTTTAATCCCAGCACTCGGGAGGAAGAGGTAGGAGGATCACCATGAGTTTGAGGCCACCCTGAGACTATATAGTGAATTCCAGGTCAGCCTGGACTAGAGCAAGACCCTACCTCGAAAAACCAAAAAAAAAAAAAAGTCTTCCATTTCTCCTCAACATCCAGATCTTCTTTTGTATTTCAACACAGAAGGCTTCATGGTATTTTTCTTCACTAATATGAGAATTGAAGGTTTCTTCAGAAAATAGAGAGGTCATAGAACCTCAGAGCCTGTCCCATTCCTCAGAAGGTCAAGTATGCTGTTAACTCCCTTGTCACCTGTCTCCTGTGCTGTGAGAGAGCCAGAGAGACTTCTAGCTATAGATGCAAACAAAGCTCTCTAAGTTCTCAGCAAATCATCTCGTTGTTGGTAAGATGAAAGAATGTTACATCAGAAGAGACTCAAAGTCCCCCGTTCCCTTAAAGAGGGTGAGTAGGAAGACGAGAAAAAGGAGGAGAAGAGTATGCTGAGGGCAGTGGTAATTTGAATGAAATGTCCCCGTATGCTCATGTGTTTTGAAAACATAGTCGCCATGGAGGTGGAGCCTTGCTGAAGAGGTGGGTCACTGGGGTGGACCATGATGATTATGAGTCTAGCCCTACTAAGTGTTTATAAGCTATGTGATGATGCAAGCCAGCCTCCTGCTTTTGCTGTTTTTCCTACTATGATGAAGCTTTCCCTCAAAACTATAAGCTGAATAAATCTTTGCAGTCATCAGATGCTTGTGGTAGTTGTTTTGTCAGAGCAATAGGAAGATAACTGTGAGAGGTACTAAGAAGAGAGAGCAACAGAAGAAGTGAATGAGAGAAAAGAAAAAAGTAAGAAAAGAGAAAGGAGAGAAATAAGGAATGAGATGAGCTCTCAAAGGAGATGGGAGAAGTAATGATAAAATTTTAATTATGTGATAGAATACTGGAAAGGCAGCATTGTAAGTCCTGGACAGTTTTCCAATAGCAATATGATGGGCACGCGTTGTCATAACACAGAAAAGTGATACCATCATTTTGACAATAAAAGGGTGGCCTTTGTGGAACGTGTCATAAGTCCGTTGCCCATGAGCTGTAAATGGGTGCTTTAAACTTGGTAACCCTGCTCAGAGATTCCAGGACCACATACTCAAAACTGTTGTAGTGAAGACGTTGTTGAAACCCTGCCAGTGGACTTTTGAACACTGTCTCATCCAGTTCCTTATTCATTAAACAAGCTGCTCTCAAAGTCCATTGTCTTGATTGGACCCTCACTGGGTTAGCTCCTGCTCTAACTTGGGTTTGTAAAGTCCTTGATGACAATGTACACTGTTACCAGACAAGAAAGAAAAACAAACTCATTTAACTTCCAATTTAAATACAGCAGCAAATCAAGTTTGCAATACTAAAGAAGGAACACTTCTTGGATCAACCATCTTGAATAGTAATATTTCCCTAGCAGGATTTCCCTACTGGGAAACTAGCAATGCTCCAAGCCAGGGAACATATATGGACAATGGATGGAGTCTGCCAGGGACTGAAACATTCCTGGAATATGGATACTCTGAGCACTAAAACTGGGAAGATCTCATGAAAGCCAGAAGCAATTGGGTCCACTCAGAAAACTTCTCAGCACCCATCACCCCTCCTCACATCCTGTTTAGTATCCTGTCTGTGATCTCAGCGGTTCTTCAGAACTGAGCTCCCACTTGATCCTATGTCTGTTCAGAGAATCTTCACCTCCACTGCACACAAAGGAGTCTCATGTCTTATGTCCCTGGAGTCTGGTACATTGTGTGAACTGAGCCACATGGGTAACTGAGTTGATCCTCTGATGAATGTCAACTGAATGGGGACTGTGATATCCTTGGGCAAGACTAGATTTTCTGTCCAATGTTGCACTCTCCCAGATTTCCTAAGTGAAATTTATCTTTGACAGAAATCATTGTCTTAAAATGTTTCACCTTCACATTTACTAGGTGGCTTTTAGAAGACACTGTCATATGCCAGTTCAGGGCTCGTTTCAGAAGGAACATTAACTTGGTTCATCCCATCTAACTCACTAAACTCAGCAACACATCACTAGGCTATCAGAATCCCTTACAGCACTGGGGGAAGGGAGAAACAAGACACCTGTAGGTAGTCTGCCAAGCTCTTAGCTTTGTGACAAGAACCTACACTTGGTAGTTATCATTCTATTTTTGGAATCTTTTCTCTAAACACCAAGTGCATGAGAATAATATATATATATATATTATATATTATATATTTGCATATGTATATGTAGAATGAGTTTTGCCAAGGTTCTTTTTAAGCTCTGAGGCCACCGTGGATTTTTTCTTTATTTTTTCTACTAAACATACAGTGATGATTATGATCATCTGCCCATGACTGTAATAAGTTCACCACCACAATCTAAGGCAACTACCTCCAGAAACACCATGTGTAAATGACAGCAAGGGTTAGCTTTGCCTCCCCATCATCCCCACTTTATTACTTAAACTTCCCATTACATGAGCCATTTACTCAATTTTTACTGAACTTTTCACAATCCAGAAAGTTGGATTTGGTCCAACAGCTGTAAAATTTTACTGCTCTCTCTGTTATTGCATAATGATCCCTAAGAGTTAACGTATTACTTTTCTTCGAAAATAAGGGATTTGCTTAAAGGAAGAAATCTCATTATTAGTACTAATGATACTAACTCCAATGGTTTATTACTCTACTAAGAACTGATAAATTATCTGAACAAAGTTTAAGTCATGAGTAAAGCACAAGTTATGGGTATAATATTACATTTTCTCCTTTCTCTCCTCTTTTTTTTTTTGCTTCCTTCTCCTTTTCCCTATTTACATTTTTGATGTTTATGTAGCCAGAGAATATATCATTCTCTGGGGATGCAAACTGGAAACAATACAGGAATAATATTTATTTAATAATAAATGCTCAAAGCACTTTATGTTGTTATTTCTTCCAAAGCATTGTGCTTAAATCAGATTGTATGTGCTGCCCCAATGGTCATTTCTGATGTAATGCATTCCTCAAAAACAACACTTCCTATAAAAACATGCACTAAAAATAATGGTGCTTATGTAAGATGAAGAGAAAACTACTCAGCATTCAAGCAATTTTGAGAATTTTCAGAAGCTGTGGTTGTGGGATAATTTTTGAATCCCTTTAAATATATCTTCCTTAAAATTAAAACAATTAAGACATCAAAACTTCTGCAGCCAAATTAAGTGACAAGTGTCCCCTGAAGCTCAAAAGACATGCAGAAGACAAACCACCATACATGTTTGAAGCTCTGTGTTAAAATGGAGGTTATAAGAAAAAATAGATAATTGATATCTGGTGTGATAACATATAGGAAAATTATTTATAATGGGAGAATGGAAAGCCATCTGAAAGTAGAATATTTGCTGATGATCTTAGTTATATAGGTATCAAATCAAACTCTTTTAATATTGAATTCATGAAAATGTTAGCAAATATAAATTACGTGTCCAAGAAAAGACAAACTAAGCCAGGAGGTGGAACAAAGTGTATCCTCTTTAAAGTGTTAGCGTGTATGAAGACAACTTAAAACAAAAAGGGAAACCTTCCAAACACAAAAATATGCTTAAAATCAAGTAAAACTGATCACAAAGGAAAGGCATAAATAATCATGACATTGATAAGATAGTTGGAAATGTGAACACATCAACATGAAAATCTATGACAGCAAGGACTTTTAAACTTTGAAATATAGTATCATTATAATTTAAAAGCTGCAAGTACTTGTCAATTAGACATACATAGGTAATCTGTGTGGGTGAAATCATATGGTATTCAGGACTTCTTCCAAAATAACATGGAAGGAAAAGTAGGGATTTAATGGACATTCATAATTCTTAAGCGGTGGTAGGAACATGGTGGTCTGCCAACTTCCATATATTGCACATTTTGAACAGTACATGTCTTCCAATTTCCCAGGACCTATTAGAAATAAAAATAATGAAGGGCTGGGGAGATAACTCAATGGTTAAAGGTGCTTGCTTGTAAAGCTTCCTGGCCCAAGTTCAATTCCCAGTAATCATGTAAAGCCAATGAGCAAAGTAACATATGTATCTAGTTTGCTTGCAGTGACAAGAGGCCTTATTCATTCTCTCCTTCTCTCTCTTTCCCTGCAAATAAATAAAAAATAAAATACTAAAAATATAATTAGCGTATCCACCCTTCCTAACCCATAGATCTTTCCCAAAAGGTGAGATATTAACCTAAAGAAGAAAGAGCAACAGTAAAGAATGTTTATCCTGTCTCTGCACCTTTCATAAAAATATATACTGTTGCTTGGACCAGAGGAGATAATCTCATTTTTTGAGAACAAGATGATCCTGGAAAGATCTTAGCAAAGAACTTTAGAATTTACACAATAGTTTCAGTACAGTCCTGAATACCGGTAGTCCCAGGTACTTGGGAAATAAGACCCACTTGAAGGAATGAAAGAGAGAGAGAGAGAGAGAGAGAGAGAGAGAGAGAGAGAGAGAGAGAGGAAGGAAGGAAGGAAGGAAGGAAGGAAGGAAGGAGAGAGAAAGAAAGAAAGAAAGAAAGAAAGAAAGAAAGAAAGAAAGAAAGAAAGAAAGAAAGAAAGAAAGAAAGAAAGAAGGAAGGAAGAGAGAGGATGAAAGGAAATCAGGGAGGAAGAAAAGAAATAAAGAGGAAAAGGAAAGGAAAAGGGAAAGAAAAGGGGAGGATGAAAGAGGGGGAGGAAGGAGGGATTTACCAGGTACACCCTTCCCACCTGAATCCTCTTTGAGGGTGTGGCTCGTCCTTCTTTTGCCTTCACCCTAGAACTTTTATGACATTAAAATTCCTTGAGAAAACTACAGCAACTTGGTCCTTTTCCCTACAAAGGACTGTTTTCATAATGGAGTTGGTGTTAGCAAAGCTTCCATACCATCTAAATGAAAGGAATGAGGGTAGTGCCTAGTGTTCCTACGAAACCAAAAGGGAATGGTCAGTAGGCTTACTGGAGACACTGCTGCCTATGTGCCAAGAACTGGGGACAGTGACACAATAAATGTCCCAAGACAGAACCACAGACTGGCGGTCCAGTAGATCAACCAGCCTGCTTTTCCAGAAATGCTTTCCTAAGGTTACCAAAAGGTACATGTCCATGAAGTTTTTATAAGAATCTCTTTTTTAATCTTTATTTTCCATAATTAGATACAGTGAATGAGCAAATAATGTGTTGATGTCCCCTTTTCCCTGATTTTCCCCTTCCCTGTCCCCAATCAGCTGGGTATCCTCACCGTGGGCAGTCTGGATCAGTCCATGTGGTAGGGGGTTATGGATAGCCTAGGAGTCAACCCGATTCCACCCCCTTTGTATGTTGTTACTGAGGGAACATGTCTCTGGATATTCTCCTCCACCATGGCTCTTACAATCTTTCCACCCCCTCTTCTGCTCAGTTCCCTGAGTCATGGTGGGTGAGTATTAAGGCTGCTTTGTTGTTGAGGTCTTAGGTGCCTCTGTACTTCTGCTTTAGGTTGTGTTGAAGATCCTTGGTGTCTGACTCCCTGGCTCATCCTGGGTTGACTGACTGACAGTGTTTATAGGTCTCTTGCTTATCCCACCACTCTCCAGGGTTCCATGTGGATCCTCCATGGTAGGTCTGGGGTGGCTCATCTCTTGCCAGGATGTCAGCCATAGGCCTGTGGCTTGTTGGTAGGATTGGAAGAGCCACAGCTCTCTTGCTGCATTCTGAAAAGTACAAAACGAATCGCCATCAGAGAATGAGGTCAGTATAGGTTAACTGAGATACCGATTTCTGAATTGGCAAAATTCTATTGTGAGTACCCTTTGTAGTTTAAGACATATTTTTAAATATTGGTTCTATTTCCTAAATTAAATTATACTACATACAATAATAATTTGGAAAAGGTATAGCTTTATGCTTTCTGTAACTAAATTTATGAACCAGAAAAAAAATACACAAAACATGTGAGTTGTCCTATTTTATTAGTTTGGGTTTTTTTTAGATATGGTCTCATGTAACTAGGATGGCCTAGAACTCATTAGGATTACTTTGAACCCCTGATCCTTCTATCTTGACCTCCCAAGTGCTGTTATTACAGGTGTGTTTCATCACACATAGCTTTTTAAAAATTGTTATTTAATAGTTTGTTTTATGAGATGGTCACAACCTGCATCTCTGGCTGGCCTGGTTCTCACTATATAAGCCAGACAGGACTCTGTGATTGACTCTTAGAACAAAGAGTAGCAAGAAAACATGGTCAGCATCGCCCTCCCAGTGCACTGCTTTCTTTATGGCCTCATCACCATCATTGTTACAATTAATAATCTTCACTTAGCATTAGTGAAATGCTAGTTTACCACATGCATTCCTTGGAAAACATATTCTTTTAAAAAACATTTTATTTACTTGTTTGAGATAGAGAGAGTACAGGTGTGTCAGGGATGCCTGATACTGCAGATGAATTCCAGAATCATGAGCCACTTTTTGTGCATCAGGCTTTATATGGGTGCCAGGGAATCAAATGCCTCATCAGGCTTTGCAAACAAGTGAGTATAACCACTTCGCTATCTCTCCAGCATTTAAAAATATATTCTTGCATAGAGTTCCTACCTCCATTTCTTTAAGGAAAATAAGGACCATAAATAAATGAGAATAAAATTCTAAATATTGCCTTCCATATATTATTTTAAAATGAAAACACTTGCTCTCAATCTTATACCCGGAGTTTATGCAAAATTATTGTATCTCCTGGTATTATAATTATTCACCAATCTATCATTTCCCATCATAATTCCATCATTCCCTAAGGGATGGGTTATTTCTCTCCAATCCTCACTTGTAGGTTCAGAATGTAACACATATCAAGATCTCAAATATATACATTCCGAATTAGTAACTAAATGAATGGATAAATGATAAAATGTAACACTTAGATGATAATATTATGCCAAGATATGATATGAAATATTGCAATAGAAATCATTCAGGCATTGTCTCACTTAGTCTTTATATAGCTGCAGAGAAGATATTATTTCTACTTTACAAATATGGAATTGGGTTTCAGAGCTCTTGTAGACACAATCATGGAGATCTAATCCGAAGTAAAGTGGCATACCGAGGAAATAACAGAGAAACCCAGACATGAGGCGTGATGGCTCCAACGCTCTTCTTGGTCTTTCCATAATTAAAGCCTCCTGCCTCTGGGTGTCATGCAATTTAACCAAGGTAAAGACTGAAACGGGTGATTCCCCCCCCCCCAGAGCAGGACTGGCTCTCTCCAGCAGGAGCAGCTGACTCAACCACACCAACCCTAATATGAAGGAAAACATTACAACACAGCATTTGCCTTGGTGTAGTGTCCTTTATTTTGTTCAAAACAGATCTATTCTCTTTCTCTTTTTTAGTCATATTTCAGAAGCCAGGACATTATGTTCTGTATCAAATCTCAACACAGCTGCACATTACAAAGTGCATCTCAAAGTTTCTTGTTTAAAAAGATACAAACATACAAGGCTCCAGTGGATCTCAATATCCCTTTGTTATACATCGGGAAAGGGAGCAACAGTTTCTTCATTTCTCTTTTTCTTTTACCAGAGCTTTGCAGAAACTGTGTCCTGTCTTACTGTCTCATCTTTTCTGGAATTTCCAATTGTCCCCATGGACAGCCAGCATAGAGTTGCTTGCCTTCTCTCCTTGCTACGAGAAACACCTGAGAGATTAGAGCCGTGTCACAAGACAGAGAGTCTTTTATGTGATACTGCTTAGAAAAGCTTTCCTTGGCAGCACCATGAATGGGAAATACCTTGAAATTTTACCACAGAATAACCTGGACTCTGGTGACACATGCAGAGGAAATGACACTAACATCACATGGATGATGACGACACGACTCATTTAACACATGTGTATTCAGTTGCTGCTATGAAAAATGCCAGTCTAAGATGAGAATATGGAGAAAAGATCAATTTGCTGCCTCAAAGAGTTCATTGTCAGTCAGGTGTACAAAAAGAAAAAAAATGAACTAATGGATTAGCACTTATAATGGAAATTTACTGATTTTTTTTCTGTAATCAAGAAAATATGGTGAAGAGAAAGTATACAGCTGGGAGAGAGGAGGTGGTCCTGCCATATTGTGACGTCATAAATGTCGTGATCATCAACCTAATTACCATAATGTATGACTAGACAACATCCTGGACTTTGTTTGATTCATAAAAATGTAAGGAAAATCAACGCTTCCTTTTTAGATACTGAATTATGACTAATACCCAAGAGTTAATATGTCTATGTACTCTCAGTTCTTGGCAAAAACAACCTCCCAAATGAGAATGTGTAGTGAAAGGCCTTTAGCAGTGCTTTTACTTGTGCACAATTGAACCAAAGCCACTTCCTTGAGCCTGGGTCTTCCTACAAGTCAGTCCTTCACAAGAGTCCATGGGCAATCGCTGTGCACCAGGCACCGTGCTGGGGTCCTGGAATAGCCAGTGACCAAGGCACTGTTCTTACATTCTTCAACAAGCCAGCAGAATGTAAACACTAAATACCATGAACATTTACTGCATAGTTACAAATGTTCTAGGATCTACAAAGGGAATTTCTTTGAATGTGGCTACGGGACCTTAATGGGCCATCAGAAATTGCTGATAATTAAGCTGAATTCTGATGAACCTATAAAAGAAACTTAATAATCAACTCTTAAAGGGGCTGCATAGGTTTTATTTTGAGAAAGGTGAAATTCCTGGCATATATTTGGTTCTGCATAGATGCTAGTTATTGGACAGTGTTATAGAAATTTTGCTTATACAATAAATAAACACACCAAAGAAGACAAAAGAAAATATGGCAGGACTGCTCTCCTAACTTCCAGCTGTACAGCTTTGACCACATATTAATACATATTCTACTGTTATCATTGGCACTGAGCTGTTTAGTAGTTGTGTTTTCATGTCTCCCTTGACATCTCTCAATTCAGCCACTGGGGAGCCCTGTCTTCCTGCCTGCCTTGCTTTGGTTTTGCTTCATGTTCCTTTCCTGGCAATGGGTCCATTTAGTTCTCTATTTACCATAGGAGCTCTTAGGAGCATCAGGTTCCAGAGACAGCAGCAATCTACAGGAAGAAACAGACTAAAAGTCCCTTGCCCAGATTATGAGTCAACAGGTAAATTCCATTCACTCCATTCCAAATCACTTCTAGGTGGGGTCCAATCTAGGATTCCAATGGCTGCTTTAACATTTAATTGCTTCAATATTCATATCCTATCAAATGATTTTTATCTTTATTGACAAGATTATAAACAGTTTGAATAAGTGTCTTAAGTTTACCATTATTTTATTTGATGAGTAACTTGCTTTTATTGCTTTGAAAATGAACTTCGTGGAATTCTTAGCTTACTTCCCAGTAAAAAGGAACCATAAAAGTGTGTTTGGTGGTAATTGTGAAAGAAATATGGAATAAGACCCAAACCAGACTCGCTTGACAGTGAGCACAGATAAAATGAAAAAAAAAAGAAGATATTTACCCATGCACAATTGAAGGATAAAGTTATATCAATGCAGACTTTACTTGAGAAAGTCATTTCATTCATTTCTGGAGGCAGGAAATGTGTAACAGATTCCTTGTGAGTCATGGGTTTCATTTAGTCTCCCTGTAGTCCTTCAAAAAATATTTCTGTTATTCCCATATTATAAATGAAGAAATGGAAATTAGGGTCACTATAAAGAAAGACAATAACTATATTTTTACGTGCAGCTTTAAACATCCCTAAAGAAGAGAAAAGCCGTGATTCTGTTATTTCAGTTGCGAATTGAATTAAAACTTGATGGTCCTTAGCATCTTAGGAAAAATTAATTTTTTTAAATATATATTTATTGTCCATAATGAGTTACATTATTTAGTGGGCAAACCATGCGTTGTTATCCCGAATTCCCCAATTCCCCCCTCCCCATCCCTGATCAGTTGTATATCCTCCTTCGTGGGCTCTCTGTATTAGTCCTTGTGGCAAGGGATCCTGTATATCTTAGTACTCATCCCGGTCTTCCTGGCCCAAGTGTGTTGTTACTGATGGGTGCCATGCCTCCGGACAGTCTCCCCCACCACGGCTCTCACAATCTTTCCGCCCCCTCTTCCGCTCA
>PVHP010016062.1:0-36473 GCA_004024765.1 Zapus hudsonius | reverse complement strand
GTTGTTAGGCTTTGTAGGCAAGCGTCTTAACTGCTGAGCCATCTCTCCAGCCCCAATGCTTATCTCTTTGGGGTCTTGCAGCAAATCCATGTGTAGCTGGGTCCCTTCTTTTGTTTTGACTTCTAGAGGCTGATTTTTTTAAAATTCAATTTACTTTGTAATTAACATAAATTTTTGTGTGTGATTTCAACACCAAGTCTATCCATCAGGCTATATTCAGAGGAATCTGATCTCCCCTTTCCTCTCAGTCTTGACTCGTTGGTTTTCTTGATTTACAAACAACATGATAGAGTTATGCTCACACACCTGTATTCAGATCCTAGTTCCTTGAGTGAACAGCAATGTTCGTACATACTTCTCTCCACCTGTATTTTGAGTCAACAGTTATTTTTCAGGGGATTTTTCTTTTTGGACTTTTTCCCTTCCTTTGTTTTTTCCTTCCTTCCTTCCTTCCTTTTTTTCTTATGTATGTATGTGTATATGTATGTATATGTATGTATATGTGTATATGTATGGTATATGTATGGTCGTGTGTTTGCACATGCATGCCCCCTGTGTGTGTGTGTGTGTGTGTGTGTGTGTGTGTGTGTGTGTAGGTCAAGGTCAACCTCTGGTGCCAGCTCTCTCCTTCCTCCTTATTTGAGGCAGGGTCTCTTACTCTCACTGCTTTGTTTAACTGGCCAGCCTGCAGTTTTCTGGGTAATTCTGCTGTCTCTTCGGCTCATCTTGCCATAGACTCATGCTGGGATGACAGACACTTGTGCTGTCTGGACTGACTTGGATTCTGGAAATCTGAACTTAGGTGCTCAGATTTGCACGACTGAGCCATCGCCCTAGCCCAAGACCACTTTTTAATGATGACCATTTTTATACTGGATTGTAACTACTATGAATTCAGTAACACTTTAAAATAGAGCTGTTAATCCTAATGCACTGGTGTGTGATTTGGAAAATGTTAGCCCACCTGTCTGTCCAGCTAGTAGTATTTGGTAATACTTAATACAAATCTTTTTTTTTTTTTGAGACTAGGTCTCTGGCTGACCTGGATCTTACTAAGTAGACCAGGATGGCCTCCTGCCTCCACTTCCAAAGTGACGGGATTGCAAGCATGCAATACCAGATCTGGCAGACCTTGGACCTCTAATTTCCTGCCTCCCCTCCCAAGTACTGAGATCTGCCCATAACCCTGCACCGTTATGTGATGCGAGTGGTGAAACCCGAGACTTTGTGCTCACAAGGTACCAACTGACCTACATCATCAGCCCCTCGCTGCAAATCTTGACTTCAGTTACCTCGACAGGACACTCAGGAGCCACTGGAGAGCCACTATTGTTCCTGTTTTTCCCTTCTATACTTTACAATAATATTTAAGAAAAGCCACAAAGAGGAGCTAGGTATGGTGGCTCACGCTTGTTATCCTAGGATTTAGGAAGTTGAAAACGGAGGATTGCTGTGAGTTCCAGGTCATCCTGGGCTGTGTAGTAAGTTCCAGGCTGTCTTGACTACAGACTGAGACCTTGTTCGAAAAACAAAACAAAACAGAAAAGACAAGTCGTAAAGATCACCAGTTTCCCCGATGTCCACATCTAAAATTCACCATGCATTGTTGCCGCTGTGGAATCAACATACGTGCCCTGCTGTTGGCCAAACTCCTTGGGCAGCAGAGTGTCCAGCCATGGTGTCCTGTTCCAGAATCCAATCAGAATCTGGTATTGCAGCCCATAGCTTTCCATTTTGGATGGTGCGATGTGAAAGAGTAATTCCATTTCCTGACAGCAAGGGGAAGAAAGCAAGTAGTTAACTGCCAGTAAGATGATGGCGAGATTTCAGTACCAATCTCAGTAGAATCTACTTTTATTGCAGGCACTGTGGTTTAGGGGATGAAAAACCCTGGAGCTGGACACACCTGGCTTGGAGCCCTAGGTTCAGCTTCTACCCCAAGTTGTGAGCTTTAGAATCACCGAGTATCATCTTAGGTTTTCATCTGCAACACTGAAAGCAAACTATGCTCACAGGGCAAGATGGAGGCTTATAAGTAGCATGTGTAGAGTGTTTGGATCATAGTAAGTGCTCATTAAATGACAATCGCCATTACCACAGCATTATTGTCAGGCAGATGGTTAACTAGCGCTTGGGAACTAGATGTCTGCCCATGTCCTGCCCAGAGCATAAATCTCTCTTGTAAAACAGATGTGTAATTTTTAGTCCAACAGCTGAGTGAGGGGTGGTAGCTCAGAAAGACAGCCTCTGTCTACCCTCCCTAAGTGAAGGGGCATTTGCTTCTGATTCTTCCATGACACACGCAGACACTGCTTGGCTTCTGGTTGTCATGATGGCTTTCTGCCAATGTGAACTTGACATTGTCTTACAGGAATTTTGCCAGAAAATAAGCAACTAATAAATTCACATATATATGTTTGCAGTTTTGGAAAGACTGTGAACAAATTTTTAGAAGTATTTCTTGACAAGTTTTTTTTTTTTTTTTTTTTTTTTTTTTTTTTTTTTTTTTTTTTTTTTTTTTTTTTTTTTTTTTTTTTTTTTGTCTTGTTTCTTCTGCAACAGAAAGCAATAGAAAGTAAACACTCCTCGGTTTCTGGAGATGTATGTGAGTGGGGGGGCACTTGGGTGCTGTGTGTGTTTCTCAGTCCTCTTTTTGTTGCGGATATAGGAGATTTGTGTGTCACTTTTTGAAATAGTACTTAAAAGTAGGTCAGTAAAAGGGCCATAAAATAGGTCAGTTGCCATAAAACAAAGCAGGAGAAAGAATCAGGGTTAGGCTGAATAGACTTCCTGCTTACACTCCAGGGGCCCTGTTCTGGGAAGGGCCAAAGGGCTGCTTTGGGGGTGGGTGACACCAGATGCAATGACATACCAATCCTGGTCACACACACTTCCTATCCCCAGAATGGAGATCTTCGCCACTGGTCATCAGGGCCAAGCTGGACCATTTAAGCCCAGTGGTCCTGAGAAAGTCTTCATGGGCCGAGGGTCAGCCTTCCTCCAGGGGTGAGTAAGCTGGACACTTTCCTTTCTCCCTCCACAGATAGGTGAGTAATCAGCTGGCTTTGAATAGCAAAACCACATTATTGGCACATGTTCGTGGTATTTCAGTGCAACAGGATTGGATGTGGAATCCAAGTCCCCCACCCCCACCCAGACTGATGCCTCAGCTCCCTCCTTGGGGCTGGAAATGTGCCCAAAAGGCTTAGACCTCAGCAATGACATTTCCCTTCCCTTAGCAGTCTCCTCTAAAGACGCCACTGCTCTGCCACCACCATGGGTCATTTTTCATATGGCTCACAAGACTGTCTCCATCTTGTCCCCACGAGATGAAGAGTTCTGATGCTTCAGGGTTCTGATTTCTCAACACTGGATTTTGTAAGGTTTCTTGGCACCCTACCAGGTAGAAGGGCCTCTCTAATGTATGAGGTTGTGATTAAAATACACACGCACACACATCAAATTTGATTTGGGGTCCGAGGCTCTGCCATGTGACTTTCTGAATTATTACCAATGCACATTTCTAGTTTCAAATTATTCTGACTCAGACCCTCGTTTAATTTTTTCCATTGTTGGCAATGGCCTGAAGAAACCACAGCCTTATCCATTGTCTGATTACTAGAACAAAACACAGTTTGAGGTTGGTAGAGCTTTAGAAGAATCCCATTTTGTTTCTATTAAATTTGAAAATAGTACCAGAAGTATTAGACTTAGTTAAAAATCAGGGATTTCAGAAAATAAAACATGTCTCAGTTCGGATGCTGCTCTGTGAAAATCAGCTCTAACTTGATTTGCGATGGTAATGGGCCTTAACTGGACTAATTAGGTAGGTTATTGGGACAATGACTTGGGAGAGAAATGAAATATTGTCTACTTATCTTCTTGGACCTCAGCAATAAATACACTTCCATGGAATCACCCGTGTTGAGCATGGATTAGAAGACTGTTTCAAAAAGAACATTTGGAAAGATCCAAGTAGAAGCACCATCTGATCATGGCCCGTTTATCCACTCAGCCAGAATCACTATCTGTCTCATTGCCGGGCTCTGGAGGAGGCACGGTGCATCAGATATGACAGTGATTGAGACAGGACCTCTGTCTCACAGGCCTCCTTGCCCTGCATGACAGAAGGGTGTGCACAGGCATGACCATCACATAGGGGTGATGTGCTCCACAGAACTGGGGATGGGTACCTGGCATCACTGAGGGCAAGGCTGCTGCTGGGGGCTGGAAAGGATAGGCAACCACAAGGCCATAGACATTTTGAAGATGCTGAGGGGCCCTGCAGGACTGAAGACCGAGCAAGCCTGGCTTGGGTACTCCCAAAAAACCTGTGTGTCACATGAAGGAGATTTGATCTATTTCTCTTTTTAAAAAATGTTTTATTTATCTGAGAAAGAGAGAGCGTGACAGAGGCAAACAAAAAGAGAGAATGGGCACGCTAGGGCCTCCAGCCACTGCAAACGAACTCTAGATGCATGTGCCACCTTGTGCATCTGGCTTTATGTGGGCACTGGGCAATTGAACTCCTTCTGCTTTGTAGGCAAGCGCCTTAACCACTAATCCATCCCTCCAGCCCCTGAGATTTGATCTGTTTCTAAAGGAAGTGTCGGCTGCTTGTTTGAGCAGGAATGAGAGCACAATCTACTTCAGGTTCCCGTGCTGTCTTTCAGGGGAGGTGCCATGATTCTCTAGGCATGGGATGGTGTTGAGAAAAGGACTTGATGGCCAACTGGAAGACTGAGATCCAGGGAGAAAGAAAGGGGCCAGCATCTGCAGGGAGGAGGTGAGAAGGTCTGGAGTCGGAGGACCCAGCGTCACATTTCCCAGTTTTAGGTTTATGAAAGGGACATTTGAGGCTCACTCTCTGAAAGAGGTGTCATGGCACCCCACAAGGCTGGTGAGATCTTGTTGACCTGGCAGATTGGCTTCAGGTCTATGCTATCTATGAGGGCTGCTTTCCATGGTTTCTCCAGAGCATAAGAATACAGAGTCTTTGAAGACAGGGACGGTTGTGTCCTTAATCTCTGGGTATGTTTGCTCAGCTTTTGTTTCTTTGGTTTCCAGTCTTGCCTGGGACAAAGAAAGCCAAAGAACCGCCTTTGTGCATGGTTTAGGATTATTAAGAAGCAAATGACTGCTTGGATTCACATGCCAACTCTGCTGATGGGTGTTGGTGGCAGTCCTGTCCCAGCAGGAGCTGGTGAAGAGCCTAGACCAGAGCTTAGAGTTGCAGGAGGAAGAGCCCGCCCAGCCCTAGAACCTCCAGATTTCTGGATGCCTTGTTTGCTTGTGTGTTTGCTTCTATGTTTGTTTAAGGGAGGGTCTCTCGCTTTAGCTCAAGCTGGCCTGGAAATCATGTAGCCATGGCCAGTCTTGAACTCACAGCAATCCTCTTGCCCTAACCACCTGATTGCTGGGATGACAGGCATGGGTGCCAGGGGTGTTTCCTCTGCCTGATTGGGTTAATGAGAGAAAGGACCCCAGACAAATGTGCCGAATGGACAGGAATTAAAGGCACAAACAATGGACATCCAGGAAGTGGACTGGAATAACCATCAGAAGGCAGAGGGCCGAGTGTGCCACAGACCAGGCATGGGATGAGTGACAAGGGGAGCCAGTGTCTCAGAACTGCCCAGCGTGGCTCCCTATTTCCCAAGTGGAAACTGGAGTTGACCTGCTCAGAGGAGTTAACTATCAGTTTTTGCTGCAGAGACCCTACCACACACGAGCCAGCCCTCCTCGGCCTCCCTTGGCCTGTCGCAGATCCTTCTTGGAGCTCCGTGACCACATTCAGCCTCCTTGGTTTCAGAGAAATCAAGAAACTGGCGTGGATCCAAAGGAGAGCAACAAATGTGATTAAAGCGAGCGAGAATGGGGCCCAAGAGGCACGTTGAAGAAATTGGGGCTGATTTGCCTAAAATAGGAAAGATGGAATGGGAACAGTTTTTGAGCTCACGAGGAGAGGCCCACGTCCAGTTATTTTCCAATTTCAAGAGCGGAGAGTAAGAGGCAACTGTCTAAATTGTCACCCGAGAGGATCAGGCAAGGAGGGAATTTCACAGTACCCGTGAATCTTGACTTGGCCTTCCTGCAGTATCTGTAAAGCCTGTCCTGCCTCTTGCTGTGGAAGGGAATCAGTGTCTTCATCCTCCGCAGCCTCGGCTCTCCCGTGGGAACCCATGCAGTCTTTTGGGAACAGAAGTTGATGGTGGGCTATCTCTAGTTCCTCTGATGGGCCCTCCACCCAGGAGCCTTATCACCACATTTTCTCCAGGATGCATTCCCACACAGCCACCAGTAAGGCCTGAAGGGTTGTTTGATTGTGAAAGGCTAACTGTGGGGTAATGACACTCACAGAAACTAGAGAGACACCAGGGCTGAGAGCTCAGGTACCCACTCACTGCTCCTCCTCATCACAGAAGAAACCAAGTCAAGACAGGAACCAAGGGCCTATTCCCGCCTCCTCCTCCCTGCCCCAAACACCACTGAAAAATAGATCTATTTACAGATGGGATACCTGAGCCCTTTACTGACACTCACTGGCTTGATGCTTGACAGTAAGAAAGGGGCACCATTGGGCTGGAGAGATGGCTCAGCGGTTAAGGCACTTGCCTCCTCTTGTTCCTTCTGACTCAGAGTACACCCCAGCATTCTACTTAAGCATCCATGCTGAGACAGTGGAAGGCTGAATCTGCCTGGAAGAGCTCTGTTCAATGGGAGCAAGCGTATGAAGGCATGGGTTCTAGAAGGGAGCAAGTCTAGGAAAAGGAAGACAGAAACATGGACGATGTCTGTGTTCAGACAGGCCAGGAGGAGAGCAGTTTCAATCTCCTTAAGACACAGAATTACAAGGATTTTCAAGAGTCTCAATCATGGGTGACTCAATCATGGGTGTACTTTTGCAGCAAGCCTGGGAGAACTGTGTCAGGAGAGCTAGAAGCTGTTCTGGGAGCTGTTTTGAGTCCCATTCATAGGTTGAGCTGCAAGGAAGCCGGCTCTTCATATACTGCCCACCTCAGAGTGGCTGCCCGTAAAATCCTGGCCTGGGAAAAATCTGCCTCTGGTACTCAACGGGGAGTGAGGTAGATGTGAGCTTGGGTAAGAAATAAGCGCCCTGTTCATTGTGAATGCCCAGGCTCATTGACAAAAATAGCACACAGGAAGCAGTATTGCAAAGGTCAATTCTTCCAGAAAGCCAGGGGCAACTAGCCATCTATCTGAAATTTTAATGAGCAGACCCTGACCTCTGACCTCAAGCCATTACCTAACAATCCAGTATTGAATGCGATGTCGGCTTCCATTTCCTGTGAATGAGGAGGCAGAATCCCCACCCGAAGGCAGACCATCTGCTGGCTGTGCTCTCAGCCTGGCCGATTGTGCTTGACATTCCCGAAGTCTTTCTGGAAGAGAGAGTGTTAGCCAGGCCCTTCCTTCATGGCGATGGTGAATTAGAAGGTTGGGAAAACAGTGCTGGTGGGTAGGATTTTCTTTTCTTTTACTGCAACAGCAGAAAGATAGTCTTGGGGCACATTTAGCTTTTTGGAGACAGCTTTGCAGCTTCTAGGTTTTATATAAAAATTAAATTTTTATAGTAAGGAGCACCAGATGAATATTAAAGAGCAAAAAGAAATGGATACTTAAGAAGGTGTCTAAAGCCCTGGACATATATTCAGTCCAGTGAGAAGAAACCCATTTCCACTCAGTGGTTCAGGCCAGCAGCTGTGTCCAACCGGAAACAGCTCTGTCCTGTTTGCCTCAAAGGAAATAATTCTCAATTCTCTCGCTCAGCATTTCCAAAGCTCTTTGGTTCAGTAATATCAGAATGACCTCAGCACAGTACTTGGACTCTGTCCTCCCTGGACTTTCTCTTCAGAACTCCAGCACAAAGGGCAGGGCATTGGAATCTCCAGAGAGTGTCCCAAGGAGCAGGTAGGTGGGAAGGCTAGCAGCAGCTCCTTCAGGGCTCACCACACCCTGGGAGGCTTCACTTAACGTGCTAAATTGGAAGCTTGGAACTCAGGAGGGAAGACACAGGCCACACCTAAAATAGTCTTGAGGCTGTGTGAATATGGGAAGTCACTTGAGCTCCGCTGCATTCTCCTCATCTGTCTACTTAGGACATGGACGTGAAATGATACAATTGCACCTTAGCATCCATCATGTGACCCTCACGTGACATGTGTAATGAATAATCTGTTTAAACAGGTAAACCAGCTCATACTGCTGGACAATGGTGATTTGTTGGATTATCCTCCCAGATAAAAGGGAAAAGCGAGAAGCATTTCCCTTTAGTTGGACTTCCCAAGTCCCTAACATCATTGCAAATTTCCACCGAAAGAATGAATGAATGAACAAAAGGGCATGCAGGGCTGGCTAGTAGCTGGGCTGATTTCAAAAGCAGCCTGATTCAGATTGCAGACTGCAGTGTCCTGGCTCTGGGAAGAGGCCCCTGAGCCAGTCCCTTTTACTTTTGTTACTTGAAAAGCCTGCACTGGATAGGAGAGGTGACCTGATTTTTAGGAACACTACAAACCCATGGTGTGGGTGGGAGCTAGTAGGAAAGCCTCTTCTTTCCAGGGAGATGGGAAGGAATGGGGCCGTCTCACATGCTAGCTACCCAGTATCTCTAAGAGGGGGGACCTGGTCAGAAACGGGGTGAAGCCTCATCACCCAATGAATGTAATTTCTGAGGTGGGTCTGGGCCCTGAGGCTTTCAGAACTCTGTCAGGCTCTACTCTAGGCTGGAAGGTCCTGAGTTCAGTGGCGGAGGGAGGGGTGGGGAGAGGCATTCTGTTTAACCATTACTGGTCTAAGAAAGTCTATGGTTGTACATCACAGTGGCTCATGGAGGTGAGGGTCCATCATCCTCCAAATGTCCGTGTGACTCCTTGCTGCTGCTCACATGGTTCTCAGTGAGGGCAATAACCTTGTTGGAAAAACTGTGAGGTTCCCCAGAACATTCAGCACTAAGTGGGAAGACCATCATTCCTTCTCTTCCTTCCCCAGGGTTTCTGGGTGGCTCATTCTGGAGACATGGGAGAACACCTTGGAATCTGCATTTCCTCCTCCTCCCTCTTAGTTTCTTTTCCTTCCTTCCTCCTTTCCTTCCCCTCCCTCCCTTCCTTCCTCCCTCCCTTCCTTCCTTTTTTTCTTTTCTTTCTGGCATGGGCTCACTCTGTAGCCTAGCTGGCCTTGAACGTGAACTTGCAGTAATCCTGCCTTGTCCCTTCAAGTGTTGAGATTGCAGACAGAAGCCACCATGCATCATAGGAATCTGCATTTCTGACCACCAGCTGGGTGCTTCTAAGCTCAGGAAACATTTTTTAATCATCCATTCCTGGGTCCAGACTACCTAAAAGTAATATTAGCTAATCTGGCACCACCAGCCCTAGAGCAATCCGCCAGAAGTCCCATGCCAGGATGCCCATGGCCTGCAAGTCCTAGCTTATTCCTCAGGTGTCCATGCGGGGGGGGGGGGGGGGCTCGGGGCCATGCACCGCCTCTCAGACCTGCTCCTCGGAGCCGCCAAGTCATCTTTTCCAGCCACGGTGTGGAAAGCTGGACCATGCCGCCCGCCGCCCGTGTGTGCACTTGGCAGCCGGGCGCCCTGGGGTTCCCGCGGCCACGGCATCCCCGGGCGGGCGGGCGGGCGTGCGCTCCCGCGCCGCCGCCACCACCGAGGCCCGGAGCCTGGCCGGAGAGGCGTCTGCCCCCCGCCCCCGGGCGGCTCCTAGGGGTGGGCGAGGGCGGCGCTGGGCGGGCCCGGGGCGGGCGGGGACCCCGGCGCGGTCTCTAGGACCCGCGGGACGCCGCGGGCGGGGGAGACGATCATTTGTTCCGTGGCGATGAGGACGGTGACTGCTGGCCGTGGATCGGTTCCACAGGCCCGCCTGCCGTCCCTCGCGCTCTCCGGGACAGTCTGCTCATTGATTGCCAGGGCCAGGGCCGGCCCGTGCCAGGCGGCGCGCGCGCGCAGCGCACACACCGCGAAAGTTTTTTGAAACATGGAAAGCTAGAGTGGCTGGCTGGCTGGCGAGCCGGCGCCACCCGCGCGTGGACGTCCCCGGGCTCCCGCGCCCCACGGCGGGCAGGGAGGCCGCGGCGCCGCCCTCCGAGCCCCCGAGCTCCCGCGCGCCAGGCCGGGACCATGGCCGCGCGCCCACCGCCCGCGCCCCGCGCCCTGCTGCTCGCCCTGGCCGCGGCCCTGCTCGCGCCCCACGCCGCCCGAGGTAAGTCACCGCGGGTCCCCCGGGCGCCACGCGCCGCGTGCCACCGCCGTGCCTGGCCCGCGCGTCCGCCCAGCGCGGGGCTCGCGCGCCCCGCTGCCCTCCCGGTGCCCGTCCGTGCCTGGAGAGGGAAGGGACCCTCCGGGCTCCTCCGGGGCTGGGGTGGCCGGGCTCCCCGCGCCCTCTCCCCTCCCGGTGTGACCCTGGCGCCCTGGGAGGGTGCGCGCGCGCGGGATCGCCTTAGACATCGGGGTCCCTGACCCTCTCCAGGTTCGGGGTCCACCTTCACGGGGTTCTTTTGCCACGTCCCGCGTGACACCCATGGAGGTCGCGCAGGGCCACCTGCTCGTCCCCGCAGGTGAGCCGGCCGCGCCCCGTCGCTGGGATCTTGTTTTGCACCGACTTTCCCCTTGTCCCATCTCTCCTGTCCCCACTTCGCTTCGTGATCGCCACTGGCAACCTAACTTCGGATGCTTCCAGATTGTTCGTTGGCATCAAGACCTCGTGTCGAGCTAGAATTCACTTCGGAGTTCCTAAAGTGCGGATATTAAACCTGTTTAACAGACCTGTGTTTTCCGGCACTGAGTCCCCCTACAATCTCGCACCTGTGGATGGTGTTTGCCTATGGAAACTCACAGCAGGTGCCTTTTTAAAATTCGGGAGCTCCCCTTCTCCGGGCGACGCGGCCTGCCTTCTGCCGCCAGGGGAGCTGTCGCTCCGCCAATGACTCGCCTTGGCCTCTAACTACATTTCTATGATTGTGTATAACAGGCATTTCATTTTTTTCAACCTCTGGCCTCAATCACCAACCGTTACTACTGTGGTGCGTTTTATTTTTGCAATTGTCACTGCCATGTCTCCACCCAGCCAACTCTGCCGAGATGTGGCTAAACCCCAGTTCTTCTTAGCATCACAGTGATATAGACCAATTTGGCAATTAATGGTTCAATAAAAAGATTACAGGGAGCAAGAAGCTGAAAGGCAGGAATACTGGTGATAAGTGAAAGAACTCTAGGGCTTGTGAGTAAAAATAATGGAAGTCAAAAGTGTTTTGAACTTTTGTACAGATTGATCATCTTGAATGTTTTAATTAGAAATTTAAAAAAATCTATACTAAACAAAGTCACAAAGTGTGCCTAAGTTAGTCTTGAACTTGGCCTATGCTCCATACACATAAACAGAATTCTGAGCACAAAATGATTCCTTTTTAGAGGAAAATGTTTATTAAACCAAGCTAATGAAATTTATTTCATGTGGGCTATTTATTATTTCATGGCTACGGCTTTGGTGGTCAGAGTTTTCTTAGGATAGATACAACATAGAAAAGCAGTAAGGCCTAAACCCTCTTAATGGCTTCCACATTGTGGGGTGGAATTCCAAAACTCATGCCTGTTGACTCTGAGATTGCAATATCACTTCTCAGTCGGTGTCCCAAGTCATATCATCGAGGCTGTTTAAAAATCCAAACATATAATGAAACATTTCTGCATGCTGGCAAGAGAAAAAGAAGAATCATTACTTGTTGAGGGCAGAGTAATCCTGAGTTTGAACAGACCTTTATTGGTTACCCTGAGCCCCAGACAACTCAACACTAACAGGTCCAAACAAAACCCAGCACCCTGCTCTTCGAGACTGGTCCTCCCCAGCACCCTCCACTCCTAGACACCTTATCTGAAGAAGTCTCCTTTCCTACCATGGGCTGCCACCACCATCAGCACCATCGTCAGCACCATCATCACCACCAACACCCCACCACCACCACTACCACCACCATCATCACCACCACCACCATCACCATCACCACAAACAATTCCACCAGCACCACCACCACCATCACCATCACCACAAACAACACCACCATTACCATCACCACCACCAGCACCACCACCACCAGCAGCACCTTCGTCCCCCACCTCCTCCATCGCAGTGCACCTCCCCACCCAGGTTGCCCATCAGCGCCTTCTTTCCACAGCTCAGCAGCCTCCTAGCCTGTGTGCTGGCGTTCCCTCCCACAGGAGAGCCAGGGTCATTGCTCTCCATCCCCCATTAGACCAGCAGCTCGGCTTTCCTTGGTGGCATCTTTTCCGGAACATTCCATCCTCCTGTTTCAGCATGAGCCCTATCTTTTCAGGCAGGCTTCACGGCTTGCTTCCAGACTCTTCTGACCAGAGCCTGGAAATGCCTTTCACATCCTTCCCACTTTGCCTCACCTGTTTTTTGGCATCCATAACTTTCTTTGCCTTGTTGTTTTTTTTGTTTTGAAGGTATACATCTTCCACAAACTTGCTCAGGAAGAAAGCTTGGGACAGAGTTCAGGGTTTTCATAACTTGTGAATGTGCCAACAATGCTCCCAGCTTCAGACAATAGAACAACCAGTGACAGCTATTGTTTTTCAAAGTTGTTTTGTCCCCTTACATAGAAAGCCGCTGTGACATAGGTTAGTGCAAGAGCAGATTTTACTGGCAAGACGGTCATGGACACGGCACTATCTCTTGCTTGTACTTGCCATATGTAGATGTGACTTGCATTTATGCCTCCTAGTCTCATAGTGGCTGCTGTGGCTCCTGATATCATCCCTGCATTCTTGGAGTAATGTAGCAGAAGCAACAAAAGGCTTCTTGATTTTATGTATTTATTTGAGAGAGAAGGAGAGAGAGAATGGGCACACCAGGGTTTCTCACTGCTGTAAACAAAACTCCAGACACATGTGCTGCTTTGTGTATCTGGTCCTTTGCAGGACAGGGAAACTGAACCTCAGCTGGCAGAATTTGCAAATAAGCACCTTTACCCATTGAGCAAACTCCCCAGTCCAGGAAAATATTTTTCAAGTCTTTTAGCAGATTCTCTCCCAGATCTCATTGGCTAGAGGAGGGCATTGGACCATTGTGAGCTGTCTAAGGTGGTGGGAAGGAGGTGTAAAGCTATGAGCATGGGTGCTTCTAGAACACCAGAGTTCTGTGTCAGAAGGAAGACTGAGCCTGGCTTCGCTTGCATGCATATATGTTGCTTATATGCATATGTATGTATAGAATTATTACCATACTTGACGTTGAAACGCTTTCCTCCTCCTGCTTATCTCCTTTTACTTGTTCCATGTGAAAACAAAAGGAAATCCATTGTCCACTGTTCTATAGCTTCCTTTTCAAAAACCTTCAAAAATTGGAAGTTAACATATACCTGATTAGATAAAGGTTGCAGCAGTGGAAACTGTACAAGCTTTTTCTTATATAAGTAAGCTTACATAATTTAAAGAATCTAGACACATTTTTCCCTAATATATTATGCACACATGTATATTTGTTGGTATGTAGATGATGTGGTATATATTATTCATATATGTGTGTGTGCATCTAACTGTGCATGTTAAGACAAACATTCTAGCCTTTGTTTATCATGTATGTGTCTCTGCCACTCCATCCTCAATTGCTAGTTTGGTTAGGTATAAAACATCAGTGTGGAAGTCCTATTTCCTCAGTATGTAGTATTTCTTTGTCGTCTGCCCATTACTGCTCAAGGAATTAATGACCCATTCCTGTCAATCTTTGGAATATAGTCCTTTTTTTTCTGTCCAGAAGTTATCTTTTCTCTGTCACTGCTGTTTTTACATTTCATGTGATGAGCTTTCGTGAAATAACTCAGGTGAACTCATAAAGTACTAGTTTATTTTCTAGTGTTATGTCTTCAAATATTTCTTCTTTCTCTTAAAAACAGCCTTTAATTTTTGTTATTTTACATTTCCAACTGCATTCTTGTCCTACTTTTGGGGTTAGTTGTTTTAATTTTCCAACTCCTGTGGACAATGTTTAAATTTGTGCTATTGTGTATTTAAGTTACAAGAGATTTTTCTGTTCTTTTCATTTTCTTCATCTTTATAAGAGTGCCTTGTCTATTTAATGCATGTGAGGCTTCCGTGAACTCTGCATGCACTGTTGCTTGTTCAGCATTTTCTGTTCTCTTTACTGGCATTGTTCATTTTGAAATTCTTGCCGTTTGCTATAATCTCTGACGTTCTTCAACACTGATTGTTGGCTCACTGCTGTCATTTGATGATGGGATGTTGTCCAGCTAATTGCAAATGCCATGTGCTTTTACAGATTCATCTCTTGACTGTGGTGTGGGTAGCAGCATTTTTTTTGGGGGGGGGAAGACCTCTATCACAGATTCTGGGGTGTATCTCTCTCTACAATTGAGGAGTACTTAGCTCAGCACTTCTCTGCCACAGTGTCCCCTGGATGTGTACCTGTATCTTTATCAGAGGGGCAGGCACTTACCGTGCTGGCTTTGTAAGAGACCCCAGGCTCTAATTTCTCACCAGGCAGTTTTTACGCTTGGCCCATGCTGGTACTGAGAGGTACCCAGAGCCCCTTTCCAGGACTGTGTTTATTTCCCTCACCTCTGGTGGTGCTTCCACCTGTCCCGTCAATGCTCCGCCCCTTGTTTGTGTATTGTTCCTTGGTTCATTGGTGGGTACTTGAACCCAGGGCCTTGCACTCAGCCACCCCCAGGCCCACATCTCCCAAGCCTTGCTGCTTTCTCTCACCCCCCCCATCACCTTCTCTCTAACTCTTCGTCTGTATTGGGGTTGCTGATTTCCTTCACTGAGTCGTAAGGAGGGATCATGGGTAAACACCGGGCAGCCTTCAGCACACATCGGTCAGCGCCCCCCCATCTGCACAGAAATGCTTCCTTCCTCCCACACGTCATCCTGCTCTCTCCATCCCTTCCTTGTGGAAACAAACATTGAATCCATTTAAAAATGTTTTAAAACTTTCTTTTGAAAATCTATAAAAACTCAAAGTCAACATATACCTAATTAGATAACTGTTGCAGCTGTGGAGACTAAGAAAAAAATTTTTTAAGAATGAAACTACATCGTTTAAAGAAGCTAAGCATATTTCTTCCTGGAGATAGTGTTGTAATGAACTTCCTGGAAGTAGTACTGTAATGAACTCATTACATTTGCCAAAGAAAAGAAATCTTTTAGTTTGCTTGTTTGGACTGTCTTCCAAGAGCCTTTGTACCTGCAGCATCTATGATTTCCAGGCAGGTGTGGAAAGTGTGAGAAGTGTTTTGGGGTGTGTGTTCTGCATCATAGGGCTGAGCCCAGATTCCACAGGCTACATGCCTTCCCTCATCCCCTACAGACTAGCACTGGCTCTGCACGTGGCTTTTAATTACCAAGTGTCAGGGACTGCGAAGCAAGGTTGATACAGCCTAGATAAAATGCTTGAGAGGATCAATTATGTGCATTTTGTGTCACTGTTTTTGTATATTTGTGTGGTTGGTATTTTATTAAAACTAATGTTTTCATATCAGTGCATGTGGGCCAGGTACCGTGCCTAGGTCTCTCAGGAAGATGGGGAAAGAATTCTGCAAGCTGTGCTGTGTCCTTTCCCTCCCCTGCCCCACAGAGGACAGGGTACAGATGGTGTGTGCTGTGTGGCAGATGCAAGGTGTTGTAGAAAACCTTCTTGTTGCTGCAACAAAGAACCTGACCAAAAGCAGCTTGATGGGAGAAATGGGTTTATTTTGGTTTATAGACTAGAGGGGAGACTCCATCAAAGAAGGGAAAACTATGGCAAGAGCAGAGGGGTGGACATCATATCCCGGTCAACACCAGTTGGACAGCAGCAGCAGGAGAGTGTGCCAAACACTGGCGAGGGGACGCTGGCTATAATATCCATAAGCCCACCCCCAACAATGCGCCTCCAGTAAGTCTCCAAAATTGCCATTAGCTGGGGATTGAGTATTCAGAACTCATTCATTTGTGGGGGTCACCTGGATCAAGCCATCACAGTCTGCCTTTGTCCCCCACAAACTAATAATCATACATGATGTAAAAATACAATGCATTCAGCTCAACTTTAAAAATCTCCACAGTTTTTCTTTTCAACTGAACCATAATGTCCCCCCCCCAAAACCAACCCACAATGGCATAGAACATTGATACTGCAAGCGATGGCATTGGGTATTAGCAAAGACAGTTTGAGAGCCAATACAAGATTAAAACAGACAGGGCAAACATCAAACTGTAACTCCAAGTCCCATAATTCTAACCAGTAACATATCTCCTGGATTCCCAATTCTGCGCTCCAGACTCACAGTCCGGGAAACCTTCATTCGGTGCTGGAAGCTGTCCTTGGCAGCCATCCCATAGTCCTGGCATTTCACTGGGTCTCCACTGCAACCCATGGCTAATCCTTATGGCTTCACCAGGCCTCTACTCAGGTAATCCAACAGGCCTGCTTCACACTGCCCATGGCCATTTTCAAAAACAAAACCATGTTGCAAATCCAATGACCCTCTCTTCCTGCCTTTGTTATACTCCATAGTACCAGGAGAACCACCAACTTGTTAATCTGGGGGTGGAGTGGGGGGGGATAAAGCCAAATTTCAAGAGGAGGAAGCCTCCTTCAGCATTCAGATCCCTTACTTCAAAGAGTCCTCATTCTCCCTGCTCTCCCAATGCAGATCACCTGGCTCAATGTCAATGGTTGTCATCTCTCAAACAATTGCAGCTGAATGGGCAGCAGTTTCAGCCCAGAGATTTCATTTCTTTCTGTGCCATCTCCATCTGCTCACACCAGTCCATTTCTACGCAAAGTAACCCTGTACAAGTTCTCAGGACACAGACAGGCAGAACACAGCAAGCCTCTCACACACTGCTTCAGGCACAGTCCTGATAAAAGTTTTTTTTTTCACCTTCATAAGCCAGACCTCACAGTCCATAGTTCTCACTGCATTCAGGTCTTCCAACTCTGACCAGAATCCATCAAGCTGCACTTTCAGCACTGTAAGGCATCTGTTAGGCTGAGGTTTCAAGTTCTTCCACATTCCTCCTGCAAATCAGTTCTAAAAGGCCAAAGCCACAGATCAGGGTTCTAGCAACTATGACAGACCCCACATTCCAGTACCAAAGCTATTATAGTCAACCTTTTATTGCTACAACAATAAAACCAGAAGCTGCTTGATGGGAGAAATGGGCTTGTTTTGTCTTACAGACTTGAGGAGAGGCTCCATCAAGGCAGGGTAAACAATGGAATGAGCAGAGGGTGGACATCACCTCCTGGCCAACATCAGGTGGACAACAGCAGCAGGAGAGTGTGCAAACACTGGCAAGGGGAAGCTGGCTATAACATCCATAAGCCCACCCCAACAACACAGCTCCAGTAAGCTTCCAAAATTGCCATCTTCTGGGGATTGAACATTCAGAACACATTTGTTTGTGGGGGACATCTGAATCCAGCCACCACACAATGCCATCTCATTCTTCTGATGGGAAGCAGGTCATACCCCAGTCATGGTAGACATGTAATAGCCTATGTCCTCTACCTTTGGCATAGTGCCATACCCGTGGCAATGAAGCAGGTCATAACCTAGTTATCGTAAACATATTGTAGCCTATGGTCCCTCTTTGGCATAATGCTGTGCCTGTGGCGGTGAGGCTGGAGATGAGTTGGGTTTTCAGCAGATTGGAGATGCAGGTCAGATAGACTTTGATTTCCAATTCTAATGTGGACTTTGAGCATCGTGCTTTCTGACAGACTGCCATTTCAATCTTTCTACTTTCTCCGGGTGATTTTTCATCCTGTTTCCTTGGACTTTATTTAATGCCCAATATACCTTGCCTTCAATTGACAGATGAGGTGGAGAAGCCAAATAATTCAGTGTCATGTTGATCTATTTTTTTATCCTTTATGCTCTTATGTCATTCCAAGGCTGCTCACCAAGAGCTCAGCCTTCTTGGCAGCTGTTTAAGAAGTTGTTCCCTCTCCTCAGCTGTGGGTTCTCACCTGCCCTTTAGATGACCCTTCTTAGCATGGCAAGCTCCCTGTTACCCCCTCCCCTCCAAGCAGGGCATGATCAGCATGGCCGGCAATCTTACCCAGAGGGGTCTTGTCTGTGCTTTGCAGTGTAACTAAAATAGGGGCTGAGGATATGGTTCAGTGAGTAAAGTGCTCAGAACACAAGCTCACACAAGCTCAGTGACCTACCTGAGTTCTGATCCCTAGAACCCACAGAAAATTCCAGGCATGGTGCATGCCTTTAACCCTGGCACCAGGAAGACAGAGACAGGGAATCCCTGGGGCTCCATGGCAGAATTGGTGAACTCTAGATTCAACAAGAAACTCTGTGTCATAGAAGGCAGACAGTGACCGAAAAAGACCTCTGACGTTGACATCTGGCCTCCACACACATACACATGCATGCATACACACATACTGCAATATAATATATATGCCCCCAAAGTGAAAAACAATCAAGCCTGGATAAGGTTTAAGAAGCTAGTTGGGGGGGTCTGTGCGCCATTGAACCTGGATGTTATCTGAGCGCCTGGTGTTGCTTGGTGGTTTGGCTTGTTATATATCCTGAGTTTCTGGGCAGTACTCTTGACAGCTTATATTAGGATTTAGATCCTGTATTATATCTTAAAGGGCAGCTGATCTCTGGTTAATGGAGCAGGTATATTTCTGAAATGAGGCATACCACATGTATTTGTTGCATCGCAACACAATCCCTGACCAAAGCGACTGAAAGGAGAGGTTCATTGGGGCATGGGTGCTGGTGTTCTGTCATGATGGTGGGAACTTGTGGTGTGGCTGGTTAGATGTCAGGAGATCAGGAAATGGAGGGTTGGCTTGGCCTATGTAATGGTTTGAATATAAATGCATGTTCCCCATAAATTTAGGTGTTTTATTAAGCTCCTAAACTGGGTCTTTAGCCACCTGGCTGGATCTTAGGATCCAGCCCAGAGGTGTGGAGAGCAGTATGAACTGCAGCAGGGTTCCTGTCTGCTGCTTTAGGGTTTGGTTTGGTTTGCTGGCTGGTGATATTTTTTTCCCCTCTGCTTGGATCTGTGAAAGGGAGCCAGCTTCCTTGATGGAATTTCCCCTGGATTTGTAAACTTGAAATAATCCACTCCTCCATAAACTGTGTCTGGTCCGATGCTCATCCCAGCATTGTGGAGAGGCCTGCTCCTTTGAGCCCTCAGTCCATCAGCCATGTCTCATGTTCACAAAGTTTCACAACTTCCCACACTGCTGTGATTTTCAGTGTAATCTGAGACAGCAAGGAGAAGAGTATTGAAAAAGAATTTTGGCCTGACCGACCATTTGGTCTTTCCTAAGTGTGAAGAATTTAAAAGTTGAAGAAAGGACACAGAGTAAATACCTGTATTATTCTAGACTTCATTCTATATTCTGAAGAACTTGTAAAACTGAAAGGTGTAAAATGTTGAAGACATGCTTATGGCCACCCACCTGTCTTCCACCATCTAATCCATCCCCCTTCTGCTGACATGGGTGGGTTTTATAGATACTTACCCCTAATCAATGCATGATATTGCTTTTATATTTAGAGAGTAGGTAAGTGGTACCTTACATATCTAACAACATTCTACAAGTTTTCTTTTATTTCACGGATATATTTTGAAGACTTACTCAGGCTGATAAGCAGGTTTGGTTCATTCAATTTCATTGAATGGTGAAACCATGGCTTGTTCTCTGCTCTGTTGACAAGCATCTGCTTTCTCTGCCTTCTTCATGGCAGCAGTGGGGGCTTGTGTCTGTCTTTATGGACAGCTGTGTGCTCTGGGGACCAGTTGGAAGTGAATTGCTGAGTGTAGAGCGCATCCATTTTCTAGTTTAACATATTTTTAAAGCATTTTTTATATTGGTTGCACAAAAAAGTCTACTTGTTGAAGAGTTTGTCATGCGTTCTCTCACTCTGTCCTCCACACCTGTGCAGGCGAGCACGACTGTTATTACCATATCCTAGAGAGGAAACCAATGATAAAAAGACATTACATAAGTTGTCTGAGCTTTAGGGTGCTGGCCATCTCGGTTTGCCCAGCACTCAGAATAAGCCAATATTTGGTATCCTCTGGCTTTTAAATTTTGACAAGCTGGATCTGAAATATTTTCATTTGTAATTTACATTTTCATGATTACAAGATACCCAAAGCCTTTTGTTTGTTTGTTTGTTTGTTTGTTTGAGGTAGGGTCTCCCTCTAGCCCAGGCTGACCCAGAACTCACTCTATAGTCCCAGGTTGGCCTTGACTCATGGTGACCATTTTACCTCTGCCTCCCAAGTGCTTGAATTAAAGGCATGCACCACCATGCCCAGCCCAAAGACTTTTTTATATGTTTATTGTAAGTCATTTTTCTCTGACTTAGTCTTGCTCCTTTTTAAATTTTGTTTTGTCACTTATTTTAAGTTTTATTTAAGCATGCTTCTCTCTTTCCTGAGCAAGCTCCAAAATAAAAAATAGCAAAAATTAATTTCTTCTAAATTTTAACTTTTTGGTATTTACTTTTAGTATAGCAGGTTTGTTTCATATTTATTATACATATCAGCATCTATTCTGTGCACATCTAGATAACCTACTGTCCTAATAACATTTAGCCCTAGTAACATTTATTAAATTACTTCCTGTTCTGGTGGATGCCAAGTGCTGACTGGTGTACTTCTGGGATCTTAGCTGCGGCCTTAAGTGGTCTCCAGTATGCAGGCTTTATGTCTTATGTGTTTAGGTTGGCATGTTGAGGTGCACAGGGCCAACTCTGAAGTCATCTAGCTGGGGTTTGCCTGGACACCCCAACATGACAGAATTCTTAGTGCTGGGCAAACCGAGATGGCCGGCACCCTAAAGCTCAGACAACTTGTGTAATGTCTTTTTATCCTTGGTTTCCTCTCTAGGATGTGGTAATAACAGTCGTGCTCACCTGCACAGGTGTGGAGGATAGAGTGGGAAAACGCATGACAAAGCTTGCAATATGCTCTCCTGTGCGGAGCTCCATTGAATTCTCAGGCTGGGCGGATGGCTCAGCAGGTAGGAGCACTTGACCTGCAAGCATGAAGACCTGGGTTCAATCCCCAGAGCCCACATACAAAGCTGGGCATGCTTGCCCGGTCCATGTGCTCAGTGTCATACTTCCTGTCACCGAACCTTCAGCTCCTGGACTTGGGTCTATCTGCCACACCTCCTGGGTTAGCATGGTATTGGCAGCGTGTGAGTTTCCTGGCTGGGAATTCCTAGAATGACCTTTCCTGTCTCTCAAGTTCAGTGATGTGGGTCCTCTCACACTCTTGTCTCATTTTGTTCTCCATTTTTATGTGTTTTAGTAGGAACGTTTTCTACAGAGTCCCCATGGTTTCAGACCTGGAAGTCTCCAGGATTGGTGCTTTGGCTCTATGTATGAACATTGCCTACTGTGAAGCAGGTGCGGGCCAGGAGCTGCGGGTACGGTGGAGCGGGACGCAGACACAGGCCTTCCCCTGGCTCCTATCAGGAGCCTGGGTCTCAGCTTCAGCATGGCCGCTCTCCTGCTGGCAGGTTCATCTTTATCTTGGCAGCTGCAGGGTGAGATGTGCTAACAATGAGGTCAAGCTGAGCTTTGGGGTGAAGCCATCAGCTGTTCCCATCTCCCTCTGGCAGAGGCAGCATGAGAACAGCTGGGAGCCAGGCAGACACACACACAGCTGCCTCTGCCTGCCGAGGTGTCAACATTACCCCTCGTGGGCACCTTCGCTGAGCTCCTGCAGGGTTGGTTGGCCCATGCTTCCTGACACTGATAGAGGGACCAGTTTGATCTGGGAAACAGATGTTGGCACTCACCTGAGTATCTTTGCAACTTTTGGAATGAATTCTTTGATTCCAAATAAATGGAATTTTCCCCTCATCTAGAAAAAAAAGTTGCCCAAATGGTATCAGAATCTGATGATTGATTAAACTTGATTTATTATGGTTTATGTCCAGGTTCTTCATAGAAAGAACATGTTCCCCTGAATGGCATTTACTCAGCTGAAATGCATGGGCCTCCCAGAATTCCCTCTGCCACCTTGGTCTGGCATATTTCACCGTCTCTTTGTCTGTTTCCTGTCTCTGCTTCCCATTAGAAACAGCTTCTCATTCTTTCCCTGGGGACGAAGTCATTGGTTCTAGAAGCCCAGTGATAAAGCAATTACAGGGCTGGAGAGATGGCTTACTTCAGACATAGGAGGAGCTGAGTTCTGATCCCCAGCACCCACACACATACTGGGTGGGCATGATGCCCTCCCTGTATTCCAAGAAGGCAGAGAGGTGATTTCCCCTGGGCAAGCAGGCTAGCTACAAATCTGGCTAGATCTCTGGGTTCAAGTGAGAGACCCTGTCTGAAGTGGAGAGTGATTGAAAATATCATTGGACGTCAGTCCACGCACACGCACACCTCACACACGTGTATCATACACAGTATGAGCACACTACACACATGCAAATGAGAAACAAAAGCAATTTTATTTTATTTTTTTAAATATTTTATTTATTTATTTAATTTGATAGAGTGTGTGTGTGAGAGAGAAAGATGCATACAGAGAGAGAGAATGGGCACATCAGGGCCTCCAGCCACTGCAAATGAACTCCAGACACATGTGCCACGTTGTGTATCTGGCTTTATGTGGGTCCTGAGGAATTGAACTCGGGTCCTTCTGCTTTGCATGCAGATGCTTTCACCGCTGAGCTGTCTCTCCAGCCCTAAAGCAATTTTAAAAGAGGGTAGGAGGAGGGCCAGGAAGGGATTAGTTGTAAAGCCACACTCACACAGCTGTGTTCAAGCATGAAAAATCCCCGATAGAGATGCCTACTTATCCCATGGACATCAGCCACATAAATTAATGAGATGTCTTTAACCTGTCTCCCCAGCTGTCACTTCTGGGGAGATGTAGCAGGTCCAGGGTGCAGTGTGTTCTCCCATCACAGTTATGTGAGTGACTCGTGGTCTGGATCCAGGCCAGAACCTGCAACTGGAGTGAGAAGTAGCCTCCTTCTAGCTGTGTGACCCGAGGAAACCACTAAATCTTTTTGCACTTAGATTCTTTGTCATCGATGCGAAGGATGCCGTCTACCTGCCTGGGCCATGTTGAGCTTTCAGTGAGGAGATGTAGAGAGACATGTGGTTCCCTCGCAGCTTCTATGGTCACCATCCCCTCCTGCTCTTAATGGATCAATGTTGGAATTAGTCTCAAAATACCAGGGAGGGGGTGGCAGGGGAGAGGATGAGTGATGGCCAACTCCGGCCAGAGCCACGGGGTTTCCCAGCCCAAAGCTTGGACTCTTGAGGAAAGTCTTTGAGAGGAAGACCAAGAGCAGACATGGGAAGGTAAACAGAGTCTGAGTAGGTGTTTGTAAGAATTGCTATCCAAATAAGAATCGGCCACACTTCTGCGCAGGAAGCAGGCCAAACACCCACCTAACTTTTGTGCCCCGCAAAATAGCAGTCATTTTTGTACAGTAGCCAGTTAGAAGCTCTGCAGTCTGTCATTCAGAATCATGCAAAATTTAGACAATTCAGAACATTCTAGAATGTGATGGAAATGTTCTACTCTTAAGGCCAAGTGTTCCTGTTTATTTCCATTCACAGAAAAAGAAAATGAGCAAATGGAAGTAGTTTCCCCTGTTGCTGAGAAGGTTATTTTTGAAGATCACACCATTAGTTTCCACGCAGCCCCAATCTAGGAGGGTCCCCCTCCTGCATCCTCCATCCCCTCCCATGTGTCTCTCAAAGTGCTGGCTCTTCAACAAGGTCCAGTGACAATGGAATCACCTGCTTGTCTTCCAGGGATGAGTTAAGTTAGTTCCATAGTGATAGAGACCAGCCATGTCCCTCTGTTTCCTGCTGGGTCTCCAGCGTCCAGCATATCATAGCTGCTGAACACATATTGTCACCATGAATAAACAGTCCCAATTCATGCATTTCTGTTCCTTTTCAACAAAGATGGCTCACCAAGCGCCACCCCTTACTCTAAATATTGCCTTCATCTGCTCATTCATGCACATGAATATGTATGTTTGGAAATTCTATTTTAGAAAGACTGTGTTGTCCTCACACCTGGGATGAGGTATTTATAAATAAAATATAGATAAAATAAAAGCAAGTCTAGGAAACACTGTGATACTGTCTTATTGGGTAAACAATCACATAACTAACAGAAGATGTCCTGGCTTACTGTGGTGTGGTCCCTGTCTCTGGAAAGCCCCTAACCTACGCTTGGGTTTCCAGAACTAATAGTATTCTAGTGACAATAAACTGAAATGTGTGTCTACTTTTTCTTACTCCCTATACTATTCAGGGTTCTCTAGAGGAACAGAACTGATAGATAGAATGGATCATAGTAAAAAGGGAATTTATTGGAGTAGTTTACGTCAGTCCAACAATAATAATCTGCAGGCCCACGGGTGAAGGAATCAGTAGCTGTTCAGTCCACGTGGCTGGAGGCCTCAGTTGTCCCAACCCAGCACCGAAGGCCTGAAGGCTCCCTGGGGAGCAGCTGCTCTTCAGTCCATGATGTGAGGCTGAGGAATCCAGGTTCCATGTTGAAGAAGGGTAGGAGAGCAGGATGCGAGTGCAAGTCATGACAAGCACCAGCAGCCAGGGAGGAAGGAAGAAGCTTCCCTTCCCCTCAAGTTTCCTTATATCCAGTCCCCACGGGGAGGCCACGCCCACTCTGGGGGAAGGGCTCACTCTGGAGAAGGGACCTCCTCCTATTGTCAATCCTTTCTGCAGACACGCTCAGAGACCCTCCCAAGATCACTGAGGATGACTAAACAGGTCAAGTTGACAATAAATTTAACCATCACACTCCCTCTCCCTAATTTTAAACCTTTGAAGAGATTTTGATTCAAATGAGTAAAAATTCTCTTGGGAGACAAAAATGCTCTCTCCAAAACACAGCTCAACTTGCCCAGCTATGAAAGTAAACATCATCAGGCAGATTTGCCAATCATGAGTTTAGCTTTGTTTTATATCACTTCTGTACATTTTTCCAGTAATCCTTTGATTTACATCCATATTGGATGATGTCAGTGGTTTAGGAAGAAAATATTTTATATACAAAAGTTTGAAAACTTAGCATGAGAGATTATTGTTGATAAACTCACATACTTTGAATATGTCTTAAGGTTGTAGTTTTACAATTTTCTTTTGTGTTCACCACCAGTTCTTTGTAGAAATATGAAGATTGGTTGAGTTTATGGAATATAGAAGTCAGTTATCAAAAGAATAGTGAACTTCATGTTTTGAAAAATTTTAATAATAGACACAACTGAGAAGATGCTAATTAGTCATAGGCCTGCGAATATGGGCTTCAGAATCTATGTAGATTCCACAAATGAGCATGTTTTGGTTTCCTTTCATGTGTGTGTGTGTGTGTGTGTGTGTGTGTGTGTGTGTGTGTGTGTGTGTGTATGCGTGTACGCATGTACCTGTGTATGTGTGTTTGTAACATACATCCATACCCATTTATGCACATCTGGGGAGATCTAAGCTTGAACTACTAGCATTAAGGGTTTTATGTCTGTATTCATAGATATATTGATGTATGATATTTCTCTTGCTATATTCTTGTCTGGTTTGGGTATCTGGGTTATACTGGCCTCATAACACCAGTTAGGAAGGTTTTATTTCCTCTGGTATTTTGTCAGAGTTACTAGAAGATATTATTTCTCTCTTAAATGTCTGCTAGAATTCATGACTATAGCCACCTGGGGCTGGAGGGATATTTGTGTGTGTGTGTGTGTGTGTGTGTGTGTGTGTGTGTGTGCGCGCGCGCGCGCATGAGTGTGTGATCTCAAGTGTGTGCATGTGTTGAAGCAAAGAGTTCATTAATCAATTACTCTGACAAACCTAATGCTAACCAGCTCTGCCTCATTCTTGGGTCAGTTTTGATCACTTGTCTCTTTCAAATTTTTTGTAAGTTATATCTTTATTATCCATATTTAGATACACCAAATGAACAAATAATGTGTTGATGTCCCAAATTCCCTGATTTCCCTCTTCCCTGTCCCCAATCAGCTAATGGATATCATTGGGTATCCTCCTCCGTGGGCAAGCTGGATCAGTCCATGGGGTAGAGGGCTATGGATAGCCTAGGAGTCACCCTGGTTCCACCCCCTTTGTATGTTGTTACTGAGGGGGGGGGCAATGTCTCTGGATATTCTCCCCAGCCATGGCTCTTACAATTTTTCTGCCCCCTGTTCCGCTCAGTACCCTGAGTCATGATTGAGGAGTACTAAGACTGCTTTTTTGTTGAGGTCTTAGGGGCCTTTGTACTTCTGCTTCAGGTTGTGTTGAAAATTATTGGTGTCTGTCTCACTGGCTTATCCTGGGTTGACTGATTGGCTGTGGTTATAGGTTTCTTGCTTATCCTACCACTCTCTGTGGGGTTCCATGTGAATCCTCCATGGCAGGTCTGGGGTGGCTCATCTCTTGCCAGGATGTCAGCTATCATCAGCCTGTGGTTCATTGGTAGGGTTGGAGGAGCCACAGCTCTCTCGCTGCCTTCTGAAAAATATAAACAATCTCCATCGGAGAGTGAGGCCAGTATCAATTATTACCTGAGATACACATTTCTGAATTGACTGGATTCTATTGAGAGTAGCCTCTTTGTAAATCACTTGTAAAGTGAATTTCTCTTTGGGGGCCCAAGATTTTGGTTCCCAATGCATTTTGCCCTGAAGTCCCCAGTTCCAGTTAAGGGCTCTGTGATGGTTAAATTTTGTTGTCAACTTGACCTTTCAAGTAATCTTGGGTGGGTCTCTGAGGATGTTCACAGGAAGGCAGCCTCTCAGTAGGGGGCAGGATATAAGGAAGCTCAAAGGAGCTAGAAGTAAACATCCTTTCCTGTGTGGGCAGTGCAGGAAGGAAATTCCAGAGACTCGGGAAGCCATTAAGTCTGGGGAAGGGTTGCAAGACCCCACCTTAAGGCTATATAAAGGGGAAGAAATTCTCTCCTTGCCTCTCCTGCCTGTTTGCTGTTCTATGTGTGATGTTGTCAGTGACGGGTTTCTCTTTCTGCTTGGATATGTAAAAGAGGACCAGCCTCTTTCACTTTTATGGGACTTCCCCTGGATCTGTAGCTTAAATAAACCGTTTCCTCCCATAAACTGTGGCTGGTTTGAAGATTCATCCCAGCGGTGTGTGGCTGACTAAAACAGGCTCCTTGTCACAGAGTGGATTACTTGGCCGAATTAAAAGCTGTTGATTACCTCCCCTAGGCTGTGGCGCCTCCATTGCACAAGTGATCACTTCTTGGTTCGCTGCTCTCTCCCAGAAGGAAGTGTGTTTAGCTTACTCATGGCGACAGACTGCATTTTATATCAGTGGTCTCTGTCTTTTCCAACTATCATTGACCAGTTTCCCCTGGCAGCTTATACAGTGCCTTCCATCACTGCACCAACTTCTTGTCCCAGTCATTGGCTCCTTCCCACACTGAGCTGTTGACCAAAGATACCCATGAGGTCCCCAAAACAAGATAGGATTCTGTCAAAGCTCTTGAATACCCACCCCGGGCCTGAGGTAAGATCCTGTTGCTGAAGAAACTTCAGAAAGCCATCAGTCAGCACCGAGACACCCTTCAAGGTCCAGAATGGTAATCCCCAATCTTTTAAATTCACTATTTCTATCAATTAGTAGAAGAAAAATAAAACCTTTGGCTGTAATTGTCAATTTGTTTCTCTTCATTTCTAAATTCCAAATAGTCCTTCTTCTGTCTTGATGGCTCATTCTTTTTGTCTTTCTCTGTCCTCTAAGTTAAATTGTTAATAGGCTCAGCATTGTGCAGGTAACAACCTTTCGTGCGAGGACATGAATGCATCCATCTGTGCATGTTGGCAAGACAGTGTCCCCAAAGTACACCTTCCCACCCTGTGGCTCTTACAGTCTTTTACCCCCTCTTCCACGATGTTCTCTGATTTCTAAATGGCATGAAAGCAATGACTCGCCTAGTGCATTTATTTGCAGCACTTTGATGAGGTTTTATTTTATTTTATTTATTCATTTTTTCAAGTAGAGAGAGATAGAGACAGAGAGAGTGAGAGCACCAGGGCCACCACCTTGTGGGTCTGGTTTATGTGGGTCCTGGGGAATTGAACCAGGGGCCTTAGGCACTGGAGGCAAGTGCCTTAACCGCTGAGCCATCTCTCCAGCCCCGATGAGATTTTTATTCTCCTCAGCATCTCTGGTCATCTCCACAGGGAAATTTCTCTGGCTAGCAGTGAAAGTTCTTTCCCTCACCAACATTCACCAACTCCTCAATGTTCCTGGCATCCTGGCATTGTGATAGGGATGCCTTGCTCAGTGCTGGGCTCTGGAGTATCTTTTCTTCTCCTCACCATAGTAAGTCTTGGATCTCCCCAAGATTCAATGCTATCTATGAGGAGAAGTTTCTCTAAGCCAAGGTGAGGACAGTTCTAATCTATGACTATAAACATGACCACAGAGGCAATTTGGTGGGCACCATATATCCTTTAGTCAAATGATGTGGTCATTTCTCCACTGTGACCAAGACCTTCCGAGCCACAGGCTTTTGACTTGGCATTTAAGAGACTGAAGATGTCACCAAAAAGCTCCTGGAGCTGATAAATACTTTGATATATCTTTTACATTTGCCCAGTATTTTTTTCTTTCTTATTCTTTTCTTTTTGGGGCTGAGTAGTCTCATGTTTTTTAGTGCCATTTTCTTTGCTTTATTGTTGTACATTAGATGTGGTTGTTGGGATTGGAGCAGGCATCTTTAACTTACGAGATACAGAAAAGAGCATGTCTCTGCTGGTGAGGTTACTGTGATACCAGTGCTTTTACTCAGTAATTTGATAGCTGTGTTTTTGTTATGTTGTAATCATACATATACCTAGCATTTGTTTTTATATAAAAAGCAAGGAAGGCAATTCAGTTTCTTTTTTTTTGGGGGGGGGGTTTCGAGGTAGGGTCTCGCTCTAGTCCAGGCTGACCTGGAATTCACTCTGTAGTCTCAGGCTAGCCTCGAACTCATGGTGATCCTCCTACCTCTGCCTCCCGAGTGTTGGGATTAAAGACGTGCGCCACCATGCCGGCACAATTCAGTTTCTTTTTGGATGACTACATAGCTCTTCCCACTATTTTATTTCAATGATTGAAATTGTGTCATATACTAAAAAACTTTGGTCATATACTACAATTTCACGAATATTTGGGTCCGGTTTGTCACTTTAATTCCCTTCTCTTGGTCTGTCTACATTGCCATGTAATAATTTTAATACCTGGGAGATTTCAAACCCTGACCTTCTTTCAGAATCTTTCTGTACCTTTTTGACCATTTTCCATATAAACTTTAGTGACTCACATACATCACTGCAAATGTGAGCTGGGTTGCATCAAAATTCCAGGTGAGTTCAGAGAAGAATAAGCATCTTTTACATTTGGCTGCATGTTGTTGTTGGGCTCATGAAGGCTACAGAGTTATTGGTGGCAGGGGGAGAGTTAGAAGTTAAAACCACACTTCCCCCTACTCTCAGGTTTAGAAGTGACTGATCCAGGAGGAGGCTGAATGTTCAGACCACACCATTAGCTCCTTAGGTTGCAGCTTCCGTCCCTGCAGAGACACCTCAGAAATCTCCAAAAGCATGTGTGTCTACTGAAAATATACCAACTTTTCCCCCTTTGTCTCCAATTAGCATCATGTAAGAATGTTTAGTAATCTAGAAAGGGAGTGGGTATTCCCAGAGGATTAGGCAGGGGTTTTATGCAAAGCTATGCTATTTTATATGAGGCACCTGAGTATCCAGCATTTCAAAATTCTCCATGGGACCTGGAGTCAACCCCTCAAAAACACTGTGGTATTCTCCATGGAAGCTAGAACTAAACCCCTCAAGGATACTGTGATATCCTCCATGGGACCTGGAGGCAACCCCTCAGGATTCTGTGGTTTCCTCCATGGGACCTAGAACTAAACCCCTTTTTGTAGTCAGCCACATGCCCCTGAGATGAATCTCCAAACCAGGCACAATTTGTGGAGGAAAGTATTTATTGAAATAACAGATCCAGGGGAAGTTCCAAAAATGAAGGAAAAGACTAGCCCCCGTTTCATAAATCCAAGCATAAAGACAGAGAAAGCACCAACAGCCAGGAGAAGAAGGAAGGAAGAGAGTTTCCTTCCCCTCAAGCTTCCTTATACCTAGTCCCCTTCTGGAAGGCCCACCCACTGGGGGGGGAGGAATGGGCTCACTCTAGAGAAGAGACCTCCCTTCTCCAAAATCCCAAAAGGATTTTGTAAATCCTTTCTGCAAGCAAGCTCAGAGACCCTCCCAAGATTACTGTGGATTATCACACAGGTCAAGTTGACAATAAACTTAACCATCACAAGACCACCTCTTGTCAACTTGACATCAAATCATATCTCCTTACATCTTAATTTTCAATGAAGACAATATCACGATTCCGCCTAACATGATATAACTATTCCAAGTACAACTTCCCCAACATAAGGCAGGACCCTTGAGGAATGCTTAGTCTACTATCTACTGTTCAAGTTCCATAGCACAACCAGTGATTTACAGTCTCCGGATTTTCCAATTTGTCCCTCCAGCTTAGCTGAGTAGTTGTGGAAACTTCTATCCCGATCCAACAGTGCTCCATGTTAGCCCTTGCACAGTCCTGGTATGTCCAAAACATCTTCGGGTCTCCAATGCAAGCCACGGTCCATCTTTCAGTGGCTTCACTGGCCAATCAGGGACTTCACGTCCTTCCTGTTCCATACACAGCATCTCAGCAGCGGTTCCTGGACCCGTGTGCACTTCGCCACCCACTCCATGCCTGCATCCCTCATGCTTCCAAAAGCAATACCAGGTATCAGGACAGAGCCATTGTGTTAATTCAGGGACAAAATAAACCTGACCTGCTCTTTGAAGAGCAGGTTCCTTCCTTTCAGCGATTTCCTTTCCAAAGAGTTTTCACAGTCCATCTTTCTGTCCTTCCTGGGAGGAAACACCTCAGGCATCTCTCCATTGTTTTAATGTAAAGCTTACGGGCCATCTTCAATCATGGTAATATCTCTTTAACAATAGCACCTTTAGTAATCTAAAGGCAGGTCTGTGCCAGTAAGTTAAACTTGCTTTGAGGTTTTTCTAACTTTAAATCTTAAATTCTCAGTTTTATGTCCATAGCCAAGCACAACAGTCCATTACTTAAATTCAACCTTGTTCAAACTCTCTGGGCATGGGCAGTACGACACATCCACCCCTTGGCTCAGGCACACAGTTGTATTAAAGTTTTCTGCAGTCTCTCCTTCCCCTTAGAAAGTTCACAAGCCTGGCCTCCAAATGCAATTCTATCTGTATTGAACATTTCCAAATTCTCACCAGAATAGTCTATAAAACATGTCTTACCACTCTGGAAGGAATCTTCAGTTGCAGGTACCAAGTCCATGTCCATTCCTCCAGCACACAAATTCCAGAAGACCAAAATCCACATGGGCAAATTCATCTCAGCAAAATCACCCTACTTCTGGTACCAAATCTGTTGTAGTCAGCTTTCTAGTTGCTGTGCAGAAAGAACTCAAACAAAAGCGGCTTGTGGAGGAATGGGTTTATTTGACCTATGGATGGGGAGACTCCATCATGGCAGAGAAAATGATGGCATGAGCAGAGGGGTGGACATCACCTTTGCCACAGCACTACAAACAGCATCAGGAAGGTGTGCCAAACACTGGCAAGGGGAAGCTGGCTTATTACCCCCATAAGCTCGCCCCCAACAACACAGCTCCAGCTAAGTTCTAATACCCAAACTGCCATCATCTAGGGATCCATCACCCAGAACACATCCATTTGTTTGTGGGGGACACCTGGATCAAGCCATGACACCCTTCAAGGACACTGTGGTATCCTCCATGGGACCCGGAACCAACCCCTCAAGGACACATTGGGATAACTCTCCGGAAAGCTGATTAGGGCATTTGCTTTAGGTTTTTGGCCAGGCTGCCCCGCAACTACTTCCCTTCCAAACGTGAAAGCAGCCAGGCCTTTGGGACAGTAATGGTGGCATGGTGTCTTCCTGACAGGATGGCATCCTTGACAAATGGAGGAAGGCACACCAGAATGACTGTGCTGACAGCAGAGAGGGGTGTAAGCCACACTACCAAGGTCTCACTCCAGCACCTTCTATGATAAACATCACTGTCCCTGAGAGTTCTATTACAAATGTCACTGTTCTGGAGAGTTGAAGGGCAAGGGGAAGAGAGGAAAATTGTTCTAATTTCTAATAAATAGATGAATTTGGAAGTGGAGAGGTTGACAGGAGAGTTCTGTGAGTATTAATATGGTTGAATTTTAAAAATTAATTTGAGATTCCCATTTTTTGAATTGTCAATTCTTCTCTTTGTTAAGGAGGGGGTTTTCTTCCTGTCGTTGATTTATTAAGAGCTATTTACATACTGTAGCCTTACCCTTTTTGTGAGCTATAATTTTGAATGAATGGCATTATCGTGTGTTTTCTCCCCATTGGTTATTTTTTCCTTGTCAGTATAGATGAGATCCAATTTTATTTTAGTAATGCTATTTTCTTGAATTGATTTACATGCACACATTCAGGGACTGGTCTATTCATTCAAAATCTTGCTGGGTTTAGTCACTGTTCAGCTGATTTTTCCTGCGTTTCCTAGGTAACAAATACATAACCTATAAATAATGTCTCCTTTCTAACTCATTTCTCAGAGTTCTTTTTCTATCACTTCATTGCAGTACCTCAAGTATAAACAAGTTTTAAAATGTGTGCAACTAGCATGAACTACTCTTCTGTTTCTTTGTACGAGGCTCTTGATGTTTCACTGTTGATTTTAGAATCAACTGTTTATTTAAGATGCAGGTTCATTATTTTAAGGAGGGATTGAGTTTTAGTTTTAGATAGAGGGTTTAAAAGTAACTAGTATTGAGGGCTGGAGAGAAAGCTCAGCACAAGCATGAGGACCTGTGAGAATCTAAGACACTGAGTTTCAATTTCTCCTGAACCTACATAAATAGCTGGGTGTGGCCACGCACATCTGTTACCCCAATCCTTAGGGAATCAAAGACCAGAGGATTATTGAGATTTGTGAAAATTCTGGAATTGGTGTCGAGACTCTATCTCAAGGAAATAAGTGGGTGAGCAATGGAGGGGGACACCTATACTCTCTTCTGGCCTCCACGTGCCTGCATGGGGTGTCATATCTGCTCACATGAGCCTGCATGGGGTGTCATATCTGCATACATGAGCCTGCATGGGGTGTCATATCTGCATACATGAGCCTGCATGGGGTGTCATATCTGCATACATGAGCCTGCATGGGGTGTCATATCTGCACACATGTGCCTGCATGAGGTGCCATATCTGCATGCATGAGCCTGCATAGGGTGTCATATCTGCATGCATGAGCCTGCATAGGGTGTCATATCTGCACTCATGTGCCTGCATGAGGTGCCATATCTGCACACATATTCTTGTATGAGGTGTCATATCTGCATACATGTGCATACACCACACACATGCTGCACATCACACCTACTATATACTTGCACATGCAAAAGAAAATAAATTATCAGCATTGAATATTGAATTATGCTAACTGATTTTTAGACCTGAGGTTCTCTGTCTGTCTAACCCCCATACCCTTGGCCTATTGATACAAATATTAGTGGGTGTATTAGTATAACTAGTCTTTGCTAGGGAAATGAGTATAATTATATTAGAGTATCCTTATACTTGGGGACATATCTAACTTTGTTACGATATATTATCTGCTCAATAGGCTGCTGAATTTAATTTTATGAGTATTTGCATTTTCAACCTATGTTAAATGTGGTTGTGTATTAGTTGTGCATTGATACAAACTTTATCATTTAAATCAGCCAAGAATGCCATTAGCTGATGCATTTGTGACTTAAGTTGGGCACTTCTGGCTTCTGCTAGGCTTGTTAGCATTTTAGGGGCCACCAACCTTTGAAAGGGTGACTGGATGGATTCTCCTCCATAGGTCCTTCCTGTTCCTCTCTCAGGCTGACCATGGCCAACTCTTAGAGGGGTGCCAAAGGATGAGAACAGGTATGTTTCTGTTGAGAACCTTCACCTGGGTCTCACCTGTAGACATCCCACTGACCCATGCAGGAGACCACCTCAGAATGTGGGCTCCACCTCATGAGAGGAACGGAAAAGCCTCATGGCAACCCAGACAAGGGTCTCCTTGGACCCAGAATAGAGGAGTATTTAGGGCCGTTCTTGCAATCGGCCATAAGCCTACTTTCCTTTGCCCTGTCTTTGACTCAGAGTGTGTTTTCAGGACAGTAAAAATTATATGAAAATAATCTGTCTTTGGGGCTTTAAAAACTTTCTCTTTAATGGATCTGGGCCTGACATCTTTATGAGATATAAATCTTTACAGAATTTTCTACTTCTGATATGCTGAGTGACTTGGCCATTTTCTTGGTTGATTTTGCTGACTTCCTCCTTCCTGGAAAATCTTTCTTATAGTCATGTTTGCAGATTCATTATCATAAAGAATGTCTAGTACTTGATTATAATTTAATTTTTATAGCTATAATAAAGCTCATTTCTCATCTTAATTTATTTGTATTATAAATTGATAAATTACACTTGTATGTATTTATAGGGGTACAAGGTGACATGATTTTGTGCTTTTACATATTTATGGGATACAAAGTGATACTTTATGAATACACATGGAATAATTGAAAGTAATTAATATCCATTACCTCTCATTGTGTCTTTTTTTTGTAGTGAGAACATTTAAAATGTATTCTCTTTGAGATTTGGAAAAGCACAGTATACCATTGATATATTCAACACTCTGTGCAGTAGATTTCAAAACCAATCAGAGAAGTCTGCTTTTCTCACCTGAGACTCTGTAGCCTTCGGCCTTTATTTCACAGTTGCTCTGCCTCCATAGCCTCGAGTAGTTACCATTTTCCTCTCTGTTTCTATGACTGCTGCCCTTACCTTCTCATTGTTGGGACAAACACCCAACCAAAAGCTACTGATGAAAGGAAAGGATTTATTTCAGCTTACAGTCTTGAGGGGGCAGTTTTAGCTTGGCAGGGGGAGTGTGGCAGAGCAGGGACCGAGTGTCATATTTTGTCACATCAGCTGGGAGGTAGCAGCAACAGTAAGCTCTGAACACTCAAGGTCCATCCCCAGCAAAACACCTCCTCCAGCAAGGCTCTGCCAGTTGGGAATTGAGTACAAGGCTTAATCAGAAACACATCAGGCTATGGGATCATTTCACATTCAATCCTCCACATTCTATCCTTGGCTTCCATAGACTCACAACCATCTCATGATGCAATATGCATTCACTCCAACTTTAAAAGAACCAGAGACTTTACCAATCCCAATATTGTTCAAAAGTTTAGTCTCATCTGAAGCAAAGACAATTTCATAACCGTGATCCCTGTTTAATCAAAATATAAGTTACATCCTTCTAACATACAATGACACAGAGTAATATTCCCATACCCCAAAGAAGAAATTGCCAGGAAAGATTGGACCAGTAACCGATAGAAAACCAGCAGGGCAAACACCAAATCCTGCAACTCCATGTCTGGCCTCTTGGACCTGTGATGAAGTCCTATGAGCTCCAAAAGTCCCAACTACACTCCTCTGCCCAGACCAGAGCCAGCAGCTGCCCTTGATAGGCACCCCACAGTCCTAGCATCACCAGAATCCTGGGGTCTCTACTGAAGCACACAGTTCTTCTTCACAGCTGCACGCATGTTCCCCATAGGACCTCCATACAAGGATCTTAACCCTGCCTCACATCACCATCTTCAGAACTCTGTACGAGGTCAGTGACATTGCCAAACTTGTATATCCAGGGGGAATAAAGCCAGACTTGGAGGAACGGAAAACTCCTTCAGAATTCTTCCTTCAGGCCTCCTTTCAGAAAATGTGAAATTCATCTATTGTCTCAATGAAGTGCAGCTGACTCATCCTCAGTGGTGGAATCTCTTGAACAATTGCAGCTGAAGGGTACAGTCTTTGTGGCCTAGGACCCCAACCTGCTCATGTTTCCTCCATCACACATACCAGTCCATTACTTTCAGATCCCACATTGCTTAAGTTCTTAGGACACTGGCCAAATGCAGCCAGACCCTCTGCCAGAATATCACATGAATTGCCTCTGGTCCACTCCCAGCCAAAGTTCTTTCTTTCTCCTCTGTGGCCTCATAAGTGGAACCTCCACAGTCCACATTTTGGTCTCTCATCAGAACTCTCATCAGAAAGGTCTATCAAGCTCTGCTTATAGCACTGAAAGGCTTCTCTATTCCAGTGTTCCAAATCCTTCCAGATTCCTTTCACAAACTATTTCCAAAAGACCAAAACTCACACGGTCATGCTTATGCAGCAATGGCCTGACTTCTCAGTACCAATCTTCTCATGAAATGATCTCCTCTTTGTTAGTACAA
>PVHP010016061.1:0-36326 GCA_004024765.1 Zapus hudsonius | reverse complement strand
GCATGAGTGCACAAATGTGCATATTAAGCAATGTATCATAAAATATTTTCAATTAAAACATTTTAATTCTAACTTGAAAACTTTATGGTAAAAATTATATTTTTATTTTATTTATTTGAGAGAGTGACAGAAAAGAAGCAGAGAGAGAGAGAGAGAGAGAGAGAGAGAGAGAGAGAGAGAGAGAGAGAGAGAGAGAATGGGTGTGCCAGGGACTCCAGCCACTGCAAAAGAACTCCAGACACACGTGCCCCCTTATGCATCTGGCTTTATGTGGGTAAATCAAATTCAGGTCCCTCTGCTTTGCAGGCAAATGCCTTAACCGCTAAGCCATTTCTCCAGCCCAAAATTATATTTTTGATGTTATTTTTCTTCCTCCCTGGACATAGGGTCTCATGTAGACCAGGCTGGCCTACAGACTTGCTAGGATCCTCCTGCTTCCGCCTCCTGAAGTGCAAGATTATAGATGTGCACCAACTGGCCCAGTTTTAAAAAAAAATTATTTCTTAATGAATTTTTTTTTTTGTTTATTTGAGAGAGCCAGAGATACAGGAAGACAGAGAGGGAGAGAATATGGGCACACCAGGGCCTCCTGCCACTGCAAACCAATTCCAGAGACATGCACCATTCTGCATCTGGCTGTATGTGGACATTGGGGAATTGAACTTGGGATTTTAGGCTTTTCAAGCAAGGGCCTTTAACCACTAAGCCATCTCTCGAGCCCCAAGTCCAGTTCTATGTCAAAATTGAACATATGGTTTTCTGTATCCTCAGCCCTATATTTTATTTTAATTATATCTAAGGATACAACGTAAATGAACCTTTCCTACTACCGTAATTTGCTTCTCAGAGGGAAGGCAACATAATTTGCTATTCAACAGTTACACCTACTTTTCCCCTAAATAAATGGCAGTACTTATTTCAGTTGCTTCATATTTTCCTCATATTAGGGAGATTAGCAATGATTGGTAACTATATGTAATTGTGGAATTATATACCAGAAGAAATCAGATGCACATGTATATTTATATACAAGCTGATAAGAAGGATGAATGTGTAGATAATTTTAAATTATCTAGTGAGCTTTATCAAACAGTTCTGTTTTTAGCAGCTTGATGAGTATAAGTTAGTTTTTAGTTTATACTATTTACAGAGTTATTCGACCGTCATCACAATCTAATTGTGGAACATTTCATCCTCCCCAACAGAATTTCTTCCATTACCAGACATTCTTCACCTTCCCAGCCCACTGCCACCACTGCTGTTTCCTGTCTAGATGTTCCTCTTCAGGGCATTTAGGGTTGGTGATTTGGGTTTGTTGAGTCTGTAGTGTTCAGTGACTGCCTTTCTTCTTACAACAGCACAGTGCCGCCTTTCAGCCTTCACCTTGCTGCAGCACACATGAGGACGTCACATTTTTCTGTTGTGAAATAGCATTGTCATACGAACATATCCAACTTTATTTTCCCATTGTTACAAATGCCGCTGCTGGGAACATTTGCATACAAGTTTTTGTGTGAACACATTTGTTGTGTGACCTTTCCTGTGGAAACAAGAATGCATGTGTAGGGGCTGGAGAGATGGCTCAGAGGTTAAGGCACTTGCCCTAAGGCCCTGGGTTCAATTCCTTAGTACCCACATAAGCCAGACCCATAAGGTGGTGGCCCTGGTGTGTTCTCTCTCTCTCTCTCTCTCTCTCTCTCTCTCTCTCTCTCTGCTTGAAAATGAATAAATAAAATATTTAAAAACAAAACAAAACAAAGCCGGGTGTGGTGGCGCATGCCTTTAATCCCAGCACTAGGGAGGCAGAGGTAGGAGGATCACCATGAGTTCAAGGCCACCCTGAGACTACATAGTGAATTCCAGGTCAGCCTGGGCTAGAGTGAGACCCTACCTCGAAAAACAAAAAACAAACAAAAAAAAAGAATGCATGTGTAGTCGCCTCAAATAGGGCACCAAAGACCCATTCCCACCCAAGACTAGTAAGTAACTAGTGGTTGCTTAAGGGTACATCACTGAAGAGAGTGTGCCCTGCCCCTCTCCCACACGGTAATTGTCTGCTTACATATCCACTGGCGCGCAAGGCCATGGGAACTTTGAGGGTAGTGGCCATGGTGCTTTCAGTTTTTATAGTGTCTAAAATGGCCAAACTATTAGCAAAGTGGTTGTGTCATTTTTTAGTCACACCAGAAGTATATGAGGACTTAAGTTTCTTCCATTCCCATCACTCTTGTTATTTATTTATTTTTAGTTATCTTTTAGATCAGAATGCACTGTGTTTTGTTCCTTCTGTCATTTCCTTGGTGGAAAGTCCTGGAGTAAATTTGTAGTCACTCCTACGGGGAAAATAAAAAGATAATTTTGAATTTTGAGGACAGATCTTACTATGGGACATACATGGAGGCCTCTGAGTAACTTAGGCAGTGAGAACTCAAGGGACAGTAAGCATGCAGCATATAAGAAAACATTTTCGGGGGCTGGAGTGATGGCTCAGTGGTGGCTCAGTAAAGGCACTTGCTTGCAGAACCTGATGGCCTGGGTTCGATTCCCCAGGTTTGATCCAGATGTCCCCTACAAACAAATGTGTTCTGAATGCTTGATCCCCAGCTGATGTCAGTTTTGGAATTGGAACGTTGTTTGGAGCTGTGTTGTTGGGGGCGGGTTTATGGGTGTTATAAGCCAGCTTCCGTTTGCCAGTGTTTGGCACACCTTCCTGCCACTTTTGTATTGCTGTGGCGGAGGTGATTTCCATCTTCTGCTCAAGCCATCATTTTCCTGCCATCATGGAGCTTCCCCTCTAGTCCATAAGCCAAAATAAGCCCATTAATACATAAACAGCTGTTGGTTGGGTTCTTTCTGTACAGCAGTGAGAAAGTTGACTACAACAGTTTTGGTACCAGAGAGTGGGTCTGTCATAGCTGGTAGAACCCTGATTCTGTGGCTTTAGCCTTTTGGAACTGATCTGCAGGAGGAATGTGGATGGATTTGAAACCTTGGCCTCAGAGACGCCTTGAAGTGCTGTGAGTACAGCTTCATGGATCATTCTGGTCAGAGTTGAAAGAGCTGAATGCAGTGAGAACTATGGACTGTGATGTTTATTTTACGAGGGTGAGAAAAAACTTTGTCAGGACTGTGCCAGAAGCAGTTTGCATGAGAGGCTTGCTGCATTCTGCTTGCCTGTGTCCTGAGAACTTGTTGCAGGGTTGCTTTTGGCTTTGTGTAGAAATGGACTGGTGTGAGCAGATGGAGATGGCACAGGAAGAAATGAAATCTCTGGGCTGAAACTGCTGCCTGTTCAGCTGCAATTGTTTGAGACATGACAGCCATTGAGATTGGGCCAGGTGATCTGCATTGGGATAGCAGGAAGAATGAGGACTCTTGAAGTAGGGGCCCTGAGTGCTGAAGGAGTGTCCTGCTCTTCAAAGCTGGCTTTATTCTCCCTGGATTAACAAGTTGGTAGTCCACCTGGTACTGTGGAAGATAACAAATGCAGGAAGAGAGAGAGAGTCATTGGATTTCCAACACGGGTTTTGGCTGTGGGCAGTGTGAAGCAGGTGTGTTGGATTGCCTGCATGGAGGCCCTGTGGAGCCATGAGGATGAATCGTGGGTTGCAGTGGAGATCAGTGAATCCAGGACTATGGATGGCTGCCAAGGAGAGCTGCCAGCACCCTATGAAGTTTTCCCAGACTGTGAGTAGCTGAGCTGGAGGGGTATAATCAAAACTCGAAGAGACTTGTTACTGGTTACAATTATTGGACTTGGAGATAGAGTTTGATGTTTGCCCTGCTTGTTTTAAATCTTGTATTTGTTCAATCTGTCTTTGCTATACCCAGTGCTTTTTTTTTTTTTGCAGTGTGAACAGTACCATTATGGATTTGTTGTTTTTTTGGTATTACGGCTCAGTTAAACATCTTAGATTATGGGGATGTTTGAATATCACTGAACTGGATTAAAAAACTGTGGGGAGGGCTGGAGAGATGGCTCAGCGGTTAAGGCATTTGCCTCTAGTGCCTAAGGCCCTGGGTTCAATTCCCCATTACCCACATAAGCCAGACCTACAAGGTGGTGGCCCTGGTGTTCATTCTCTCTCTGTTTCTCTCTCTCTCTCTCTCTGTATCTCTGCTGGAAAATGAATAAATAAAATATTTAAAAAAACAAAACTGTGGGGATTTTTAAAGTTGAGCTGAACACATTGTATTTACATCATGTATTAGTTTGTGGGGACCAGGGGTGGACTGTGATGGTTTGATCCAGGTGTCCTCCACAAACAAATGTATTCTGAATGTTTGATCCCAGCTGATGGCAGTTTGGGAATTTGAGCCTTGTTGGGAGTGGGCTTATGGGGGTTATAAGCCAGCTTCCCCTTGCCAGTGTTTGGCACACCTTCCTGCTGCTGTTTGCAGTGCTGTGGAGGAGGTGATGTCCACCCTCTCTGCTCATGCTGTTGTTTTCCCTGCCATCATGGAGTCTCCCCTCGAGTCCATAAACCAAAATAAACCCTTTCCTCCCATTAGCCACTTTTGGTTGGGTTCTTTCTGTGCAGCAATGAGAAAGTTGACTACAACACCTAGTATCCATGTAAAGTGTCTGGGGTTCGTTTTCAGTGGCAGGAGGCCCTGGTGAATGCCATTCTCTCTCTGTCTCTCTGTCTCTCTCTGTCTCTATCTCTGTCTCTCCCTCCCTCCCTCCCTCCTTCCCCCCTCCCTCCCTTCCTTCTTTCTTGCAAATGAATAATCAATAAAAAACAAGCAGAAAATCTTTTCCTGGAGACCTCCATTGGCTCTAGGACGTCCTTCTCTATGGGAATGGACCATGATGACACTGGATGGGGGCTTCTGAAAGTGACTGCATGCATTGGCTTTCCAGCAGTGGGAGGATTCCATCTTTATGGGGTTGGACTATGGGGTAGTGTTTTGAGAGTAATTGCATTTTCACTTACTTTCTAGCCATGAGGCAGGACTCAGATTATCCTGTATGCCATCTATTGCTGCCTTTTGTCACATTATCTGCTAATGTATACCTGGTGGCTACAAACATACATATATATATTTTTAGTAAGAAGAAAACCCAACCTATAGACCATGTTCTGGCAGAAGATGATAGAAGATTTGGATCAGCAGCGGGAGGTGCTGGAAGCTAGGAGTCAAAAGTGAAGAAAGTCTGCAAACCCTTGGGTAAGACAGGTGACATGTTATTGGTGTTTTCACTTACTTGTCTCAGGCTGTCATTACGTGGTTATCAAATGTGAGTGCATTGCTTTTGGTTCATAGGTACCTTCACAGGTTGTAGAAGGTGGTTTAGGAGCAAGCTGCTAGAAATTAGCTTTTTGAGGGGTGGGGTGTGTTTAGCATGTGTATGTTCGTGTGTGTGCTCGCGCCAGAGGTTGATGGTTGATGTCAGATGTCTTCCTCAATTACTTTCCACCTTTTTTTGTTTTATTTTGTTTTTTCAAGGTAGGGTCTTACTTTAGCCCAGGCTGACTGTATAGTTGCAGGCTGACCTTGAACTCACAGCCATCCTCCTACCTCTGCCTCCTAAGTTCTGGAATCAAAGGCATTCACCACCACACTGGGCACCACCTGTCACTGAACCTGGAGCTCACTGATTGGCTACATTAGCCAGTCAGCAAGCCCCGGGGATCCTCCCATCTTCTCTTCTCCCAGTGCTCTGATTACAGGTGCACTGCTGTCCTGACTTTTACTTACGTGGGTGCTGGGGGGTTTGAACTCAGAATCTCATGCTTGGCAAACACTTTACCAACTGAGCCCTCTCTTTAGCCTTGGAAAGGAATTGTGACAGCATTCTCCACAGGCCGCTTCACTCACTCTCTGTCAGCCCCTTGCCTGCATTCCCTCCCCTGACTCTACTGACTCCGGCTTCTCCTTTCTGGGGTGCAGCCACACAGCTGGGGCTTGGGAATCAAACTGAGGGCAGATGAGGCCCTTTCAGGCCCTCGTGCTTGTGTGGCAAATGCTCTTACATGCTGAGCCATCTCTGTCTCCCCAGAGCTCCCCTTCTATCTAAGCATATTGACCTTTTTCTACTTGTGGTCTTGAGTGCTTTTTGGCTGTATCTCAAACTTAACAGTGACCATGGTTTTCTTACACCTGATAGTTTGTCCTTTTGTTTGGTTGTTGTTTTCTAGAGGTTGACCTGGCGATATGTTAATGCTTTTTTTTTTTTGGAGTTAGTGTCTCACTCTAGCCCAGGTTGACCTGACCTGAAACTCACTCAGCAGCCCTGTTGGCCTTTACTTCACAGTGATTCTCCTAACTGAGTTTCCCAAGTGTGGGGGTTAAAGATGTGTGCCACTTCACCCCACTCCTCTTTTATTTTAACTTCATAGCAGGAAGTTTATTTTTAACTTTTATTTATTTATTTGCAAGCAGAGAGAGAGAGAGAGAGAGAGAGAGAGAGAGAGAGAGAGAGAGAGAGAGAGAGAGAAAGAGAGAATGGGCACACCAGGGTCTCTAGCCACTGCAAATGAACTCCAGATGCATACACCACTTTGTACAGCTAGCTTTAAATGGGAAGTGGGGAATTGAACTCTGGTTGTCAGGTTTTTCAGGCAAGTGCCTTCTCTGTTGAGCCATCTCTCCACCCCCACGCCCCCTTTTAAATTTATTTATTTATTTTTTTTAAATATTTTATTTATTCATTTTCATGCAGAGAGATACAGAGAGAAGGAGAGATAGAGATAGAGAGAGATAGCACCAGGGCCACCACCTTGTGGGTCTGGCCCATGTGGGTCCTGGGGAATTGAACCGGCGGCCTTAGGCACTGGAGGCAAGTGCCTTAACCTCTGAGCCATCTCTCCAGCCCCCCTTTTAAATTTATTTTATTTTTTTGGTCCCCCCCCCTATTTAAAATTTTATTTTATTTTTTGGTTTTTCAAGATAGGGTCTCATGCTCCTTTTTTTTTGAAACAAAGTCTCACTTCACTGCCCACACTAGGATCCCAGGCTGGGCCTGAATTTACAATCCTGCCTCAGCCTTCTCACTGCTGGCTTTACAAGTCTATATCTTGTTTCTTTTAATTTACAGTACGTGATAGGGTACTTTTTAAATGTCAATTTTATTTTTTAGATTTATTCAGTTTGGTTTTTTTCAAGGTAGGGTCTCGTTCTAGCCCAGGCTGACCTATGTAGTCCCAGACTGGCCTCCAACTCACTGGGATGCTACCTCTGCCTCCCAAGTGCTGGGATTAAAGGCATGCACCACTATGCCCAGCTCAGTTTTTTTTTATTAATTTATTTATTCATTTGCTTACAAGCAGAGAGATAGAAAGAGAGCCCAGTTTTATTTTTTTTTAGCATTTTGGGATTCAAATCAAACTGCTGCTGGTTAATTTCTCGAAGGCTCCAGAGTGACTAAATTTTCTGATGTTATCTATCCATCCTTCTGTAGGTTCCCTTCCCTGTCACCATGCCAGAAATGACAGAACATGAGACTCCTACCAAAAAACAGCACAGGTATGTATCTACAACCCCCAAATAATACCATCTAGGCAGGTAGGAAGCAGAATTAGCTCCTATTTAGCTAGTTAGTCCTTATTGGACTTGCAACAAAATAATTACTCTCCACAAATGTGTATGTATGAATGTAATTAGATTTATTGAAAGGGTACATGGCTAAAACTCATCTATTCTTTTTTTTTTACTAGCAATATAATAAGTAAGACTGTACCAAATCTATGTTAACTCTATTTCCTGATGACATTTTCACTAGCATTCAGTGTTAGTTTTGTAGATTCTGAAGCATTTGGGCTGTGGTTAGTTTAGACAGACATTTTGCAGCATTTTAATCTGTTAATGCCCATATGTGTGCTACTTTCATTTTCTTTAGAACCTTCCTTCTGAGATTCTAGCATTTGAGCACTGTCTCTGCTTAGAATTATATGATCAGTGCTTTTACTAATGTTAAAAATCACCATTCTCTTTCCTTACCACATAGGTAGTAGAGGATGCTAATGGGCTGGGTAATTATGCAAAAAAAAATCAGTGTTTTAGTAGCTAGACTTTTAAGAAAACGTAAGAGTATAGGAGTGGAAAAGGCGCCTCAGATGCAGTTACCAGTGCATAAACGTGCTCCTGGCCTTAGTATTTCCCTCTGGGAATCACTCTATTGTTGCTCATCTCTCCTATTCACTTCTTGGCTGCCAGGGTCACCTGCTTTATATGTCTTTGAGAATTTACCAGCAGTTAAATTACATTTTTCAAATAGCTTTATTTTCAGTGATTAACTCTGTTCTTAACCCATGATATCTGAGTATCGAGGAATACAGAATTTTTCTTATTCCAGAAGTTGTGTCTTCTAAATTTATATGAAGATATTTTGTTAGTTTTACACAATGATTTGTACTAAGAAAAGCTTTCTTCAGGTGATTTCTTTTTGTTTTTATTCAAGGTAGGGTCTCACTCTAGCCCAGGCTGACCTGGACCTCCCTCTGCAGTCCCAGGCTGGCCTCAAGCTCACAGTAGTTCTACCTCTACCTCCCCAGTGTTGGGATTAAAGGTGTGCACCACCACGCCTGGCCTCTTTTTTAAATTTTCAAAAAAATACTTTTATTTATTTTACTTGTACCTGTATGTGGAGGGTGGAACACCTTAGGATCTCTTGCTGTTGCAGAACACCAGATGCTTGTGCCATATTTTGCATCCAGGTTTTGTGGATGGCTTAGGAATTTAACCTGGCCCACAGGCTTTACAGGCAAGCACCTTTAACCACTGTGCTATCTTCCCGGCCCCTTCAGGTGGTTTCTTATTGATGTAACAAATATCATTTCATAAAATTTATTTTTGTGAATGGGTGGCACCACCTTTAATCCCAGCACTCGGGAGGCAGAGGCAGGAGGATCTCCATGAGTTTCAAGGCCAGCCTGAGACAACAGAGTGAATTCCAGGTCAGCCTGGGCTACAGTGAGACCCTACCTCGGAAAACAAAACAAACCCCAAAAAGCAATAATTTTTATGGTTCTCAAAAGAAATAAAATGCTTTTCTATTTTCATGTTACCTTTTATCTACATTTTTCCTTTCAGAAAGAAAAACCGGGAGACACACAATGCAGGTAGATAACAATAATTTAAAGTCTACTTGTTAATATTTTTGCTTTCAAAATGAAATAATGCCAGTTAAGCTTTTATGCTATAAACATAGAATCATCATTTGTTTTATTTTAGGCAACTGTACCTTTATTGTTACTAATTGACATATTATTCCAGAGCCTCATATGAGGAGATAGATGACTTTGTAATGTCTGACTTCTAGTCTGTTTGGGTATGTTTAGAGATCCGTTTATTCCTAGAGCTAGTTCTGGAAGGGTTTCCAGATCCACTTCTCAGGAGAAGGAAGGTTGTATGTGCATACATTCTGGAGGGGAGCTACGTAGGTGACTAGAGCATGGAGTTATAGAGCACACCTCTCACAGGGACTGGCATGTAGACAGCCTGAAGTTGGAAAGACTTCTCACAAAGAACAAATGTAGAAACGAAATGTCTGACCTTACCCGAGACATCAAGCCAAAGCCAGATGAGCATACACAGTTAATTGTGCACATATACTTGCATTTTGGCACACTGTATACTATTTTGTTTTTCGTCAAGGCCCATATTCAGACACAAAGATTTAGAAGTCACTTTCTCTTCCTTTCCTTACGGAAAGGAACTGTGTTTATCTTTGAAAGCTGTCTTGTTGCCGTTGAAGCCCCATTTATCTCTACAAGCAAAGAGGGTTTTCTTTTTTCTTTTCTTTTTTAATTAATTAATTAAATTTTTTTTTTTCGAGGTATGGTCTCACTCTAGCCCAGGCTGACCTGGAATTCACTATGTAGTCTCAGGGTGGCCTTCCTTTTATTTTTTATATCTTTTTTTTTAAGTTTTAATATTGAGTTGCTGTTTTTTTAAATTATATACATTTAAATATCCACTAAATAAATCCTATTTGAAAATTCAGAATAAAGGTAAACTATACTTCATTGCCTTGTTTTTTTTTTTTGCTGTAAAAATTAAGTATAATCTTTGGCTTTATGGACTAAATTTTTTTTATTGGAATCAACTGCCTCATGGTGCCATCAGTATGTCTTGACTGTAACTTTTTTGTTTGTTTTTATTTTTGACTAGGCAGGGTCTCACTCTGTAGCTCTAGGCTGGCCTGGAATTCATGGTGATCCTCCTACCTCAGCCACCCAAGTGCTGGGATTAAAGGCATGCACTACCATGCCCAGCCTGACTATAACTTTTTAAATATTATTTATTTACTAGCGCTAGAGAGAGAATGGGCATACCAGGGTTTCCTGCTGCTACAAACTCTAGACACAGGCATCACTTTGGGCATCTGGCTTTATTTATATGGTTCTGGGGAATTGAGCCCTGTCCCTTACAAGCAAGCACCTTGAACCACGTGACATCCCTCCAGCCCCTGACTATAGGGTTTTTTTTTTTTTTTTGGTTTTTTGAGGTAGGGTCTCGCTCTAGTCCAGGCTGACCTGGAATTCACTATGTAGTCTCAGGGTGGCCTTGAACTCATGGCAATCCTCCTACCTCTGCCTCCTGAGTGCTGGGATTAAAGGCGTGCGCCACCACGCCTGGAGACTGTAGCTTTTTAAGAGAGAGTAACTAGTTATCATTGAAGAGGATGTCCTTACTATTAGACCATGAAGAAAAAAAAGAATGTCTTTTTGTACAAATTCTACCCAGGCTATAATCTAAAACGTAGTCTTAGAAACTCTGGAATCTTTCGTTAGAAAGAAAGGTTATAAAAATCATCTTAATGAACTAGCCAAGAGAAATATTTTTACTTACAGCATCTTATAGGAATTATTTAGGTAAACTCTTGTATGCTCCTGCTTCTTTTAAAGTTGTAGCCGATCAGTCTAGAACTTTTCACAATTAATGGAGAAATTGTCAGTTGCTTCATGAGCCCTCTTAGGGATTTCTTTATGTAAAATTTCTTTGCCCAGGGAAAGTGGTGTGAGGTTTAATGAATGGACTTTCCCCCTGTCTAGTGGAGAGGCACAGGAAGAAGAAAATCAATGCCGGCATCAACAGAATAGGAGAGCTGATCCCATGTTCCCCTGCTCTGAAGCAGGTAAGACTCCACTCATTTTCACTCACTGTTTGGTAACAGTCAGCTCTCTAAGTTATTTCTATATCTCTTATTATCTTATATCTCTTAGTATGTTTTCTACAAAATCAAATAATTTATAGACCACTTTGCCATGGTTATGTTTATGTCTGTCCCACTGTGCTTACTAGACATTTCTTTTGCCAATTAATGTTCTTTATTCTTTTGAGCTACTATTTACTTGTGTATATGAGTAAGGGAGTGTGCGTGGGAGTCAGAGGAAGACAACTAACTGTCCAGTTGGTCTTTGCCTATCCACCCCATTTTGAGGCGTGTTTATGCTCTGGATTCTCCCTCTGATGTTTGCTGTACTCCCATCTAGTTTCTCAGAAATCCTCCTGTCTCCACCTCAGATCTTGCTGTCAGCATACTAGGATTACAGAAGCTCTCCATAGCTCTGGCTTCTTAATGTGGTTCCTGGGGAGGATTGAACTCCAATGTCTTTACCCACTGACCCATCTCCCCACCACTACAGTTCTTTATTCTTTTAAAGTCCTTACCTAGAGTCTCTTAAGGATCATTCTCTGCGCTCTCCCCAACCTTGGTGTATGTTTCGTTGTTATTTTGGCTTTGAGGATTTGTGGTTTGTTCATGATCTGAGCCAGGATCTCACTGCATAGCTCTCTACTGCTGGAAGAACGGGCGTGGACCTTCACTGTGAACAGTATTTGTAGATCTATTCTCATGCATATTTTCTCTGAAAATGAGAATAAAACAGGCTCATCGAAAACAAATGATCAAGGTGGAAAGATAAAAAGCTAAAGAAAAAAAAGGCATCCTACACTCACATTATGACTTGCATACTTCTCTAGGCATTGGTTTTGTAAAAAAAAAATTATTATGTTTTATTTATTTGTGAGAGAGAGAGAATGAATGAATGAATATGGGCATGCCACTGCAAATGTTTTTTTTTTATTAAATGTGTTTCATTTACTTGTTTCAAAGTTAATTCAGTGGCCATTGTTTTTTTTATATATATTTTATTTATTCATTTTTCAAGCAGAGAGAGAGAGACAGAGACAGAGACAGAGACAGAGCTCGCACCAGGGCCACACCTTGTGTGTCTGATTTATATGGGTCCTGGGGGATTGAACCAGGGGCCTTAGGCACTGGAGGCAAGTGCCCCAACAGCTGAGCCATCTCTCCAGCCCCACTGCAAATGTTTTTACATGGTTACTGGGGAATCGAACAGAGGAATGCTATTTTTCAGTGCCCATTCTCTCTCTCTCTCTCTCTCTCTCTCTCTCTCTCTCTCTCTCTCTCTCTCTTTCTCTCTATCAAATGGGTTTTTTTTTGTTTGTTTGTTTTTTTGAGGTAGGGTCTCACTCTGGTCCAGGCTGACCTGGAATTTACTATGTAGTCTCAGGGTGGCCTTGAACTCACGGTAATCCTCCTACCTCTGCCTCCCGAGTGAGTGCTGGAATTAAAAGGCGTGCGCCACCACGCCCGGCATAAAACAGTTTTTTAAAAAATTAAAAATTTTTGCATGAACTTGAAGACCCTCTCTGGCTTTTTCTCTAACCAGCCTTTTTTAAAAAAGTATTTTATTTATTTAAGAGAGAGTGAGAGGGAGAATGGGCACCCCAGGGCCTCCAAACACTGGAAACAAACTCCAGACACATGTGCATCTGGCTTTACGTGGGTACTGAATAATTGAAGTCGGGTCTTTCTGCTTTCAGGCAAATGCCTTAACCGCTAAGCTATCTCTCCAGCCCTCACCTAATTAAAAAATATATATTTACTTATATTGTTTGAGGGTAAATACCTTGCACATTTTACTACTTTGTTCTAGAACAGAGCCTGACATGGTAAACTTTCAGGAGATGGATTCTTATTCAATGTAAAGATGAACAGAAGCTTGTGAACATTGTGCCTGTTTTAAATTTTGAAAAGTCACATATCACATAGATGTGATAAAGCCAAAGTTTTAAGTTTCTTCTAACAAAATCTTGCCCTCCAGCGACTTTTAAATGGTCAACTTTCTTTGGCAGAGCAAGAATATGATCCTGGACCAGGCCTTTAAATACATAACAGAACTGAAACGGCAGAATGATGAACTTCTGCTCAATGGAGGAAACAATGAACAAGGTAAAGTTTTGGAGTTTTGCATTTTTTTGTATATGTTTAAGTGTGTTTCTTAGAGTGAAATTTATTTTAGAACATAGAAGGCTCTGCCACCAAAATAAAATTAAGACCATGCTTTTAAGGAGCCTGGGAGAGCAGAATGGAAATTAAACATAACAAAAACAGCAAGGGAAACAAGCCAGCCATGGTGGCACACACCTTTAATCCCAGCACTCAGAAGGCTGAGGTAGGAGGATCACCATGAGTTCAAGGTCAGCCTGAGACTACAGAGTGAATTCCAGGTCATCCTGGGCTAGAGTAAGACCGTCAAGGAGAGGGTAAGGCCCTGCTGTGTCCCTGAGGCTTGTCCCTTCAATGGTGACTGTTAGAGTGAGGGGCCAACTGGAGTTGAGGGCTTCTTTTCAGGAATAGCATTTGGGGCTCTAGTCTGAGGGTTCCTTTAGACCTCAAGGCAGGAAGTCCCTCTAGTGCCCTGTCTTGTTACATTTAGGATGGGGAATCTTAAGAGCATATCTGATTGTTGCGGTCAGCTTTCTAGTTGCTGCGCAGGAAGAACCCAAGCAAAAGCGGCTTATTGAGGAATGGATTTATTTGGCTTATGGACTCAAGGGGAGACTCCATCCTGGCAGGGAAAACGATGGCATGAGCAGAGGGCTGGACATCACCTCTGCCACAGCACTGCAGCCAGCGGCAGGAAGGTGTGCCAAATACTAGCAAGGGGAAGCTGGCTTATAACCCCATAAGCCTGCCTCCAACAACACAGCTTCATCGTAAAGCTTTTTCATTTGTAAAACCCAAACTGCCATCAGCTGAGGATCGATCTATCAGAACACATTCAATTGTTTGTGGGGAACACCTGGATCAAACCATGACACTGATATTAGGAGACTTTCTCTTCCAGTGACCTGTGTACCACTAGACACAGCATGCGTGTGCCAGTCTAAGTTCCTGTGCAAGAACTTCTGCACGCTTTGAGTTCTCTTTCTCCCTTTATCTCCTCTGCTCCTCCTCTAGATTAATAAACAAAATTTGCCATATTTAGTAAACCATCTGTGGGAGTTGGGTCCCACTGACAATTTTCATAACTTTCTTCTGATTTCAGGAGCAGATTGAGGAAGGAATTGATCCCAGAGAAGCATTTGCCTTTACAGTAGGAAGGACTAAACTACAGGGATGACTTAGTGGTTAAGGTGCCTGCAAAGCCTAAGGACTAAGGTTCAATCGATCCCAGTGATGCATATGTCTGGACTTCATTTGAAGTGGTGCATGCATGCATCTGGAGTTTGTTTAGCAGTGGCTAGAGACTCTGGTGCACCCATTCTCTCTGTATGTGCTTGCAAATAAATAAAAATATTTTTATCAAAGTTAAAAAAAAATAAGTAAGGATCAGTCAGAGTGCACTGTTGTATAGCCTCCATTAGGCATTGTGGTACCTGGTCAGGAGTTGGCCAGTTACTGGTCCTTTCCTTCTAATATCTAACTGAAATTCTTGGTTACATTGTTTGTATAAATCTATTTCTTTTACTTTAGACCATTTGCCCAGTCATTTACAAAAGAGGTAAAACAGTCAACCTTTTAGGCAATTTAATTTGTTCCTTTTTTTTTTAAATTGGGGATCAAATTTGTCCCAATTATAAAGGATTCATCCTAGAAGTGAATCAGTAGAGGCAGAAGAGAAAGAGAACAAGACAGAGAGGCAGAAGAGAAAGAGGAAAACTAAGGGGCTGATGGCGCAGGCACCCTTTCTACTTGATCCATATCAGAAGTACCAGTGACGGGATGTGGCATCCACTTTCCCTGGGAGTCATGGAATCAGGAGTGGCATGACTTGCTGGATTCTGAAGTTCCTTGGCTAGTAGCTGGTGGGAACCAAGTCTTACTGTTCTTTTCTTTCTGCCTCTAGTACACCGGAAAGGTGTAATTGCCTATCAAGGTTATTACATGAACTTGCTTCCTGCCAGGTTATGGAGAGATCAGAATAAAAGAAAGAGCTGCTTATTGTAGCCAGAGTGTATTGGAGGCTCATGGCCTTCAGGACTCCATTAGTACATTATGCAAAAGAAGTACCTCCAAAACAGAAAAACTGACCATTTGCGGTCTCTTTAATCCAGTACAGGAAACACAGTGACTTTACCACATAGCAATAGGAGCACCCCAAAAATACCGCATGATCATGTCATCTGTCTTTTGAAAAAGGCACTGGAGTTAGCATAGGTGTAGAAGGAGACAAAAATACAAGTGGAGCCAAGGGAATGAATGCCTTGAAGTGTATAGTTCCCTATCTTTTAAAAAATATATTTTATTATTTATCTGACAGAAAGAATGGGCATGAGCATGCCAAGGCTTCCTGCCACTGAAAATGGAGTCCAGACGTATGCATCACTTAGTGCATCTGGCTTTCTATGGGTACTGGGGAATCAAACATGGGCCACCAGGCTTTACAAGCAAGTACCTTTAACTGCTGAGCCGTCTCTTCTGCCCTCAGTTTCCCTATCTTAAAGTGAGAATAGTCATAGGATCAGCTTCCTGATTTTAGGCAACTTATCTAGAGCCTGTTTCTGACATCTAAAAATAGTTATAGTTTCCATCTCGTGATAATACAAGTAAAGCAGGAACAGTAAAGCCCAGCACATAGTAAATGCCTAACAAGGTGACAGATGTTAGTTATTATCATTAAATGAGACGATGAATGAAAAATGCCGGGAGGTGAATGCGCAGTAAATGACAACTAAGAATTATGACTTGATTCATGATGATTATCCTTTTGTGTCTAATGACACTCCTGCATCTTTTGCTTCTTAGTTTAAATAAATGATTTGCATTACTCAGTTCTTTTTTTTTTTTTTTTTTTTGGAAAGGAACTTTTCATTTTAGGCTCTCACGTAGGGCATTAGACTTGAAGGTTAGCTCAAGATCAGAATATCTACCTTAAGCTTCTGACATGCTTTAGTTCCTGACTGTGTCCATTATTTCAGAGGGAAAATAGAAAATAAGACAACTGATGCAAGAGTGTGCTTCTTACCACAGCCGTGTCAGTCAGATGGCATTGTGTGATGCAGATGTTCACGGTCATTGTCCTAGGATGTGTCTGTCTTCCCTGATTCACTTATGCAGCTGCATCTTGGAAAATTTTCAATTGGGAATATTGAGATTTATGTATTATGAGAGATTTTGTTTTAGTGGTTAGCCTTTAAAGATATATACTTGAAGAAGGATAAGACAAAGGCTTGAGGCTCTGTTCTACAGAGAAGAATGTAGTAAAGGTCTAGAAAAGCTGGCTGGGCATGGTGACACATGCAGGAGAATCACTATGAGTTGAGGTCAGCCTGGTCTACAGAGTGAGTTCCAAGACAGTTTAGGCTAGAGTGAGACCCTGCCTCAAAAAATAAGAGCTGGGCGTGGTGGCGCATGCCTTTAATCCCAGTACTCGGGAGGCAGAGGTAGGAAGATAACCATGAGTTCAAGGCCACCCTGAGACACATAGTGAATTCCAGGTCAGCCTGGGTTAGAGTGAGATCCTACCTCGAAAAACCAAAAAAAAAAAAAAAAAGCTAACTAAATTAAATTAAATTAAAGAGCTAGAGAATGTCAGTTGAGGTATATACAGTGCCAGAATTAGAATTTAGTAGCTTAGCACATTGTTTTTTTTCTTGCTATTATAAATATTGACATTCATCAGTATTTTAAAATTTTTATTTCTAATGTTACAGCTGAAGAGATTAAAAAGCTACGGAAACAACTGGAAGAAATCCAAAAAGAAAATGGCCGATACATCGAATTACTGAAAGCAAATGACATATGCTTATATGATGACCCCACCATCCACTGGAAAGGAAATCTTAAAAACTCAAAGGTGTCAGTTGTTATTCCAACTGACCAGGTCCAAAAAAACATTATTGTTTATTCCAATGGGAGTCATCCTGGTGGAAACAGCCAAGGAACAGCTGTTCAGGGGATAACCTTTAACGTTGGTCACAACTTACAAAAGCAAACTGCCAATGTGGTGCCAGTACAGAGGACATGTGGTCTTGTGACTCCTGTGTCTATTTCTGGAGTTTGCCCTTCTGAAAACAAGCCGTGGCATCAGACGACAGTTTCTGCCTTGGCTTCCAACCAGCCTGTTCCCCTTTGTCTTCCTGCTGCTGTTTCTGCTCAGAATATTCTGGAGCTCTCTGCCTGTGAAAGCGAATCCGGTGTGCTTGGAGCCACGGGTGGCTCACTGATCGCCGTCTCAGTTGGGCCCGATCCTCACCAACATCGCTCCCTGCAGACATGTGTAAATGATCAGAATGCTTCAGAAAACAACAGTGGTCAAGACAGCCCCACATCATTAAAGAAAACAGCCCCCTGTGTTACAAGCATCTCCTCCAGCTCCTCAGTGGCTGCCACTAAAGTGCACCATGGAACCAAGGCCTGCCCGAGTGTCCAGGACATCAGAGGAGATTTTCAAAACACCCTTGTGGTTTCAGTTACCACTACGGTGTGCTCTCAGCTCCCCAGGTCTACAGGTGACTCTTCTCCAGCGACCATTATCGAGGCCACAGAGTCAACGAGTGCAGCCACAGTGGGGACCCCAGCCAACGTGGGTGTAGTGAAGACCATCCCTCCAGTAAGTTCTCTCTCTGCAAGTCCCTTGGACACTGGCTGGACTCTTTCTTCTTCTTTGCCTTCTTCAAGTGTTAGTGCTTCGGATTTGAAAAGCATCAATAGCCTTACCAGAATCTCCTCAGCTGGAAACACACAGACGACATGGACTACTTTACAGCTGGCAGGAAACACTATTCAGCCTTTAAGCCAGACAGCATCTTCTGCAGCAACGCCAGCATTAAACGAGTCTGGTGCCAGCCCCACCCCAAGCAGCCACGGTAGACACGTGGCTACAGGCGTCAACTTAAATAATTCCCTCCCAGTGGATGGGCAGCCCATTGAGCAGGTAGTGGTAACTTTGCCTTCTTGTCCATCCTTACCTATGCAGCCACTAATTGCCCAGGCACAAGTCAAATCTCAGCCCCCCAAAAATATCCTTCCACTGAATTCAGCAATGCAAGTGATCCACATGGCTCAGCCAGTGGGGTCAGCTGTCAGTGCAACTCCAGCGAACCAAAACGTCATCATTCTTCAGCCGCCCAGCACGACACCCTGCCCGGGAGTGATGAGGGCAGATGTTCCCAGCCAGACAGTAGGTCAGCAGATTGTCATCATACAGGCAGCGAATCAGAACCCGCTACCACTCCTCTCTGCCCCTGCTCCTGGTTCTGTTCGCTTTCCTGTCAATGGAGCCAGCGCTATAATTGGATCTCAGAATTCAGTGCAAAATGGGCCAGCCCCACAGACTTTTGGGGGAAAGCATCTTGTTCATATATTACCAAGACCTTCATCTTTATCCACATCGAATTCAACACAGACTTTTTCGGTTACCATGTCAAACCAACAGCAGCCCCAAACCATTTCTTTAAATGGACAGCTCTTTGCTTTGCAGCCTGTGATGTCTTCATCAGGAATTACTAATCAAACCCCTATGCAAATCATTCAACCCACTACCAGCGAAGATCCAAATACCAATGTTGCCCTGAATACATTTGGGGCTTTGGCCAGCCTCAATCAAAGCATATCCCAGATGGCTGGGCAAAGCTGTGTACAGCTCTCTGTTAGCCAGCCTGCCAACCCTCACACTGCTGCAAATGGTCAGACCACCGCAGCTAACTGTGTTTCACTAACGACAACTGTAGCTCCTCCCATGACAGCAGATAATTCCGCCATACCGCCCAGTACTCATCATCCTGCAACTTCCTCAACAAACACTGTTGCTGGTTTGCCCTCTAGCATGAAATCAAAAAGATTGAATAAGAAGTCGGGTGCCAAGAAACATGTAGCAGCTAACAAGCCAGCATGTCCCCAGAATGCAGCCAGAGATGTGGGCAAGTTAGACTGCCTCAGCACTGAAGGTTTGGCAGAGCCGTCCTGTAGTGATGAGCTGCTGGAAAGCCTCCCTGAGAGCCTACCCTCTGCTGCTGGGTCCCAGGTAAACGGAGGAAGTGTTTCTGCTTCACATTCCTTGGATGTTCTGAATTCTGTATCAGTAATGCCTGAGTCTGAATCCAAATGTAAACCAGCAGAAGAGCCCAGCATGCCCTCCCACGAACCTGAGACACATGAACATTTAGCAGCGGCCCCAGCAAGATCCAAAGATCCTACCCCCTTGTTGCAACAAGAGACCTCTCAGGGTAAAGCACTAGCTGCCGTAGCATCATCTGAGGCTGCCAACTCCTGCTCTTCCTCCCGTGTGCTGACTCCACCTCCAAATGATCCTCAGACTTTGGTTTCTCAGGTTTCTGGCTTGTCATCCACCACAAGCACTTCGGGCATGGACTGTGTTTCTGAGGTGGAAATCATGGCGGAACCTTGCAGGACCCAGCAGGAGTCATCAGATACAATGCAAACAGCAGGTCTCTTAAAGGGGCAAGGTCTGACTCCATTGCTATCCGATCTCACCAAAGAAAAAGACCCCCAGAAGTCATCTCTTTCCATCCAGATGAGTCATCCTGACTTTTCTCCAGAGAATTCTAAGATAGGTGATTCTGGTGTGGATTTACATCCCAAGCAGGACCTGTTGCTGGTGAGCAGCCACGACCGAGATGCAGGACAGCATCATTCCTGCCTCCCTGATCCAGAGGCCATCAGCGGTGCTCTGCTCACCAGCAGTCAAGCTGACTCTCCCATGTCAACCAGCTCTGGCAGTAGTCGTAGTTTCTCAGTCGCATCCATGCTTCCTGAAACAGTGCGAGAAGATGTGACCAGCAGTGTAGCGGCTGGCACGTGTGACAGCTGCACCTTTGTAGAACAGACTGATATTGTGGCTCTTGCAGCCAGAGCTATTTTTGACCAGGAGAACATCGAGAAGGGAAGGGTGGGCATCCAGGCTGACATAAGGGAAGTTACTGCGAAGCCTTCAGAAACACCTTTAGAGAGAGACCAGCCTTTCAAATCACAGATCCCTAAGGACAGTGATGTCGGCCAGGCAGAAGCACCAGACGAGTTTAGCACTGGGGATTCAATCGAAGTAACAATGGATCAGCCTCTTGAAAAACCAAGCTGTTCTCTAGGAATTAAAACATCAAGTAGCTCCTTACAGGTGTCGGCTTCGCAGCCACCCAGCCTCACCAGCTTGAGTGTGAACAATCTCATCCCTCAGGGTGGCGTCAGCCATCCTCTGGTCAGCTGTGCTGGCTTATCTCAAAGTTCAGAGCAAGTGACCAGTCCTGCATCTGTCAGTCTGACTGGCTCATCCAGCTCCTACATCAGCCAGCCCCCCGGACCACCTCTGATGACAGAATATTCCCAAGAACCACTGAATGCCCTGACTAGTACCATACCAAATTCACAAATGCAAGAACCTCTCATAAAGCCCAGTCATGAAAGCCGGAAAGATTCTGCTAAGCGTACTGTCCAAGATGACCTCCTCCTGTCTTCAGCCAAACGTCAGAAGCATTGTCAGCCGTCCCCCCTCCGACTCGAAAGTATGCCCCTGCTGAGCCGAGCCCCCGACAGCATTTCTGACCAAGCCCAAATGCTGGCTAGCCAGATCCCTCCCAACTCTTCCAACTCAGTGGTTCCTGTTAGCAACCCAGCACACGGAGACGGCCTTGCACGCTTGTTCCCACCCGGTAACAGCTTTGTGGCTCCAGCGCTGAGACAAGCCGAGGTTCCATGCGGTTCTCAGCCTCCGGTCGCTGAGCAGCCGCCTCCGCAGCCAAGCCAGGCAGGTCCACACCTACAGGCCCTGCAGCAGCACGGGGTGTCTCACCTCCACAGTAACCATCTCTACATCAAACAGCAGCAGCAGCAGCAGCAGCAGCAGCAGCAAGCAGGGCAGTTGAGAGAGAGGCATCACTTATATCAGCTGCAGCACCGTGCCCCTCACGCAGAGACCACTGTCCACTCTCAGCCCCATGGCGTGCACCAGCAGAGAAGTCTACAGCAGGAGGTGCAGCTGCAGAAAAAGAGAAATCTCGTTCAGGGCTCTCCTGCCTCTCAGCTCACCTTACAGCCTAAGCACCATGGCACTGACCAGTCGCGACCCAAGAGTGGTCAGCCCCATCCCCACCACCAACAGTTGCAGCAGCAGATGCAGCAACACTTTGGTAGTTCCCAGCCAGAGAAGAGCTGTGAGAACCCTTCAACTAGCCGGAACCACCACAGCCACCCCCAGAACCATCTCAACCAAGACATTATGCACCAGCAGCAGGATGCTGGAAGCAGACAGCAAGGTTCAGGGGTTTCTTCTGACCATGTAGCTGGGCATAATCCAATGCAGAGGCTTTTGCCAACAAGAGGCTTAGAGCAGCAAATGGTGTCCCAACCAAGTATTGTGACTAGACCTTCAGACATGACCTGTACCCCACACAGGCCAGAGAGAAATCGAGTGTCGAGTTACTCTGCTGAGGCTCTCATTGGGAAGACGTCGTCTAGTGCAGAGCAGAGAATGGGCATATCCATTCAGGGTTCCAGAGTTTCAGATCAGCTTGAAATGAGAAGCTATCTCGATGTTCCCAGAAATAAGAGCCTGGCTCTTCATAACATGCAGGGTCGCGTGGGCCCTTCTGTCACCTCAGATGCTCGCCTTTCCGATTGTCAGACGTTTAAACCGAGTGGAGCCAGCCAACAGCCCCAGAATAATTTTGAAGTCCAATCTTCAAGAAATAATGACATAGGTAACCCTGTGTCATCCCTGAGGAGTATGCAATCCCAGGCCTTTCGGATTAGCCAAAATACTGGCCCACCACCAATCGACCGACAGAAGAGATTACCGTACCCACCAGTGCAGAGTATCCCTCCAGGAAATGCCATCCCCCCAAGGGACAGTGAAAATACATGTCACCAAAGCTTCATGCAGACTTTGCTTGCTCCCCACCTTGGTGATCAGGTCATTGGGAGCCAAAGGTCACTCTCAGAACACCAGAGGAATACACAGTGTGGTCCCTCCTCTGCAATTGAATATAACTGCCCCCCAGCTCATGAAAGTGTCCACATTAGAAGAGAGACCGAAAGCCAGAAGAGGGAAAGCTGTGACATGTCTTTAGGGGCAATAAACACCAGGAGTAGCACCTTGAATATTCCTTTTTCAAGTTCCTCTTCCTCAGGCGATATTCAAGGTCGAAACACAAGTCCCAATGTTTCTGTCCAGAAGTCCAACCCCATGAGGATTACTGATAGTCATGGGACCAAGGGCCACATGAACCCGCCTGTCACAACCAACATGCACGGGGTGGCAAGACCATCTTTGCCACACCCCTCCGTGTCTCATGGGAATGCTGACCAAGGGCCTCCTGTACGTCAGGCTAATTCTTCGGTCCCCCAGAGATCAAGGCATCCCCTGCAAGACAGCACTGGCTCGAAAATCCGTCAGCCTGAAAGGAGCCGTTCTGGAAACCAGAGGCATAGTAATGTCTTTGACCCAAGTCTTCCTCATCTTCCTCTCCCTGCTGGTGGCAGTATGATTCTTGGGCGGCAACAGGCCACTTCAGAGAAGAGAGGAAGTATTGTTCGCTTCATGCCTGATAGCCCACAAGTACCTAATGATAATTCAGGTCCTGACCAGCATACGCTGTCGCAGAACTTTGGCTTTCCTTTTATTCCTGAGGGTGGCATGAATCCACCGATAAATGCAAATACTTCCTTCATTCCACAGGTTACTCAGCCTAGTGCCACACGAACCCCAGCTCTCATCCCAGTGGACCCCCAGAACACTCTGCCCTCCTTCTACCCGCCGTACTCGCCCGCTCACCCCACGCTGTCCAATGATATCTCCATCCCCTATTTTTCAAATCAAATGTTCTCCAATCCGAGCACCGAGAAAGTGAACGGCGGAGGCCTAAATAACCGATTTGGGTCCATTTTATCTCCTCCCAGACCCGTTGGCTTCGCTCAGCCGAGTTTTCCCCTTCTTCCTGACATGCCACCAATGCACATGGCCAACCCTCACTTATCCAACTTTAACATGACCTCCTTGTTTCCAGAAATAGCCACAGCCCTTCCCGATGGCTCGGCCATGTCCCCTTTGCTCACCATAGCCAACTCCTCTGCCTCCGACTCTTCCAAGCAGTCCTCAAACAGACCTGCCCACAACATAAGCCATATTTTAGGTCATGACTGCAGTTCAGCTGTTTAAATTTCTAAACTAAAGGTTTGGGTCGAGTTTATGAGGGTCCTTATGTGTATGTTTGTGTTCACTGAAACAGACGGTGTGTACATGTGTCTTTATGTTAGATAATCATTTTTCAGTTAGCTGATTACAGGGAAGCTATGTGAGAGATAACGAATACACCAGAGATTACAGAACAAATCGTCTTTCATTTTTTTTGCTGCACAGTGTGCTGTTTTTAATCTTCCCAGTGATTCACACTTCCTGGTTTGATTTGTAATCTTTTATTACTAAAGAAAACCTACTGGAAATCAGGAGACCATCTTGGCATGTGCTAGGTGGTGGGAAGGGGCTATGATATGTTGTGAAGCAGACAGTTGAGTTATTATCCAAAAACGTGAGCAGGATGGTTTGCCACTAGATGGCTGGCCAATTTCAACACCTGAAATTCCTTCATCATGGCTGCCGTTGAGTTGGTGTTGAGTTAAATATGCATAATTAAAGCCAAGCAGTTAGCAAATAACTGGATTGTTCATTCTGCCTTCATTTCCAAGGTTTGGTGTAGTTTTGATAGCTTCTTCCATAAACTCTCTGAATTTCATGTCTTCTTCAAAGTAAGGATTCACGTTATCTTTTAATATGACCAGATCTTTTAAAACAAGTCTTCCTTAACCAGCCTTTGAAGAGAAAGCTAGGAGGTGAAACCCAGGAACTCTCTCCACTTTATACTCGAAGTTTGCACCGGGGCCATAAGGGAAAAAGTGAATTGTTCTGTGGCTTTTTGAAGGTGTTTCATCAATTGAGATTTGATTTAGTATTCTTTCTACATTCTATTTATTTGGCTTTGAAATAAATTTATTTCCATTTGTTGAAATATTAGGGCTGCTCAATAAATAATACATTTAGAATCTACACACTTATTTGAGCTTTTTCAAATCTTCCTAAATAATTTTAAGTTCATGGTATTTTCATTTACTGATTTTATGTGAAATATGACGCTATATATTGCATTATGCTTTATAGTGATTTTAATGACAAAATGAATTTGTTAATTATTTTTCTTGCTGTTACTTATGAAATGGTGCTTCACAAAAATGCAGTTTTTTTTGTTGTTTTACTTTTCTTACTTTTTTTTTGTCAAAGGGTCTCATATAACCCAGGCTGATTTTGAACTCACTGTGTAGCAGAGGATGGTCTTGAACTCCTGATTTTCCTGTCTCCATCTTCCAAGTGCTAGATTATAGGTGTGCAACACCACACCTAAGATTTAGACCATGCTGGGAATTGAACCCAGGACTCTGTACGTGCCAGGCAAGCCCTCTACCAAATGAGCTGCATCCAAGTTCCAAAACACTCTTAATATATGTTCATGTATGTGTGAAACAGATTTTAAAGTGTAAACTGGCCCTTACTATTATACAGTGTGTGTGCCAGTACGTCTGGCCTCAGTGTGTGTATATGTATATATATACACATATATTTCAAATGTCATGTTGTACCTGATCAGTACATAGGATCTTTTTTGTTAAAGGTAAATAAACTTCAATAAGACAACAAGGCTGTCATCTGAAAATGAGAAATTGAGGCTTGCTAAAGCATAGAAAAGCTTGATGTAAATGGGTTTTTAAAAACCCACTGAATTAGTAAACTTAAACCCATTGAAGTTTGAAAGCTTGAAACTAAGAATTATATGTACTGATTATTTTAGTTAAACACTTGGCTTTTAATTGTTACATTCTGTTAAAAGCTGAAAAGTGGAATGGAAGAAGGGGTGTCTGTAAATTAACTTGTGGACTAGGTGGAGCCCCGGGACTAGTATTTTTTTTTTAATCCCCAAAAAAGCCGTTCCAAGGCCTGGTGAGAGCAGTTAAGGTGAGGCCTGACTCTGCAGAAGGGCCTCTGTACCTCTTGGGCTCTTCTCACCAAACCTCCTGTTTGTGCTGCCATCAGAAGCAGCCTCTTCGGGTGAACCAAGCTGGCCTGGGGGTAGGATAGAAGAACTGAAGTTCGTTCATGAATGAGAAAGTTAATTTAATAAAGTGCATAAACAGCAGGAAAAAAAAACTTTGTTATTGGGGGAGAAGATTTAGGACTTGGATTTTAATTCTAGAAATTGAATTTTAGACATTAGCATTGAGATTTTTTTTTTTGAAGTAGGGTCTCACTCTCTCCCAGGCTGACCTGGAATTCACTATGTAGTCTCAGGGTGGCCTAGAACTCATGGCGATCCTCCTACCTCTGCCTCCTGAGTGCTGGGATTAAAGGACGTGTACCACCACGCCTGGCTATCATTGAGATTTTTCTGTGTGCTTGAAAGGTCCTATCTGCCAATCTCGTGGAGGTCAGTGTTTCAGTCTCCCTCCCTCTTTGACTGTGTCTTTCACACATACATTCCCACATCACAGAGAATACTGCGTTCTGAAGGACGGGGTTATACGATTGGAACTAAGGTAATATGCTAAGGAGACACTCTGTTTCTGTTTTTTGCATTGTTTTATTCTGAAATGAAGATCTCACTATATTGTCCAGGCTGGCCTTGAACTCCTGGGCTCAAGCAGTCCCCCCACCTCAGCTTTCTGCATAGCTGGGACTAAGGGTCCATGCCTCCACTGAGCTGAAAATCTCAAGTGCAAAGTTTTCAAAGCCTGTTACTTTAAGGTATTTTTGTTTCAATGCCTGTGTTTTGCAGCTTAGCTCTGTTAGAGACAGTATTGGTTTCTTAGCGCTTTCATTCCAACAGTGTAATACTTGATTTTGACTGACTTGGTAAGCTTCATTTGACCATGTGAAGGATGATGTAACCATCTGCACATAATTGGATTTCTGCTTACATGTGGCTCTAATTATCTTACAGGCATAATGCAAGATCAAGATCATTTCATGTATGGGTCCAAATCGGAGAGTGTTCACATCATTGTGCTCTTTGATTTAAAAGCATGAGTACTTATTAGTGTTAAGCATTTGATAATTAAAGCTACATGAGGGGCTGGGAAAATGGGTCATCAGGTAAAGATGCTTTCTTGCAAAACCTGTTGTCCCTAGTTCATTTCCTAAGCTACCTGTGTAAGCCAGATGCAAAATGTAGCCCGAGTGTCTAGTGTTCTTTTGCAGTGGTGCATGCCTTTACTAGCACATGGGAGGCTGAGGTAGGAGCATCACCATAAGTTCGAGGCCAGTCTGAGGCTACAGAGTTCCAGATCAGCCTGAGAGAGAGTAAGACCCCACCTCAAAAAAAAAAAAAATAGCTACATGATTTTGGAGAGAAAATTCACATACTACCAAATAGAATTTTTGTTAAAAAGTAATGGCAGAAAATGCAGTCAGGTTTGATTATAATGAATTTTTAAAAATTTTTAAAACTTTTTATTGACAGCTTTTATAAAGTATAGACAATAAACTAATAATTTCCTTCCCCACCCCCATTCTACCCCTCTCCATTAAATCTCTTCTTTCCAAACAGTCTCTCTTCAGTATTGATGTCTTTACCGTTTCCTCTTATTATGCAGGTCTTGTGTAGGTAGTGTGGGGCACTGTGAGGGAGGTCATGAATATCAAGGGCATTTTGTGTCTGGAGGACAGAATCATAAGCAGTCTACCTTCCTTCGCCTCTTACATTCTTTCTGCCACTTCGTCTGCAGTGGACCCAGAGCCTTGGAGGCTTGGTTATAGTGACTTTTGTGTTATTCTAATCTTGTTAATGTATGGACTATATAAAGTAAAAGATAATTTTTTAATTTCTGGAAATACACAAAATTGTGTCTGCAACCTAGGTGAGAATCATTGATTGTCATTTTGTAGTTCTAGCTCAGTTAATCACATAGATTCATAGAAAGTGCTTGATTCAACAAGTTCTAATGAATTGAAAATTTTCAGATTCCTCTTCATGTATAAACTTTTCCAAGGAGTCAAACACATAAATCATAGCTGAAATAAATCCATTTTAATGTTATTTATTTTGGGGGAAATAAGTTGGTTTTTGAATATTTTTTAAATTTTATACCACATAAAGGAATTTTTTTTTTTTTATTATGAGTTGCATCCATAGTTTCTCTAAGTAAAGGGTGGAGGTTCTGGAGTGATCCTGACTGCGAAGGTCTCTACCTGAACTATGGCCATGGGAAATCTGTGGCCGGCTCGTGCTGAACTGTGGTGAAGACCAGCTTCCAAAAATCAGCCTTTTTAAAGCACATATTATTTAAGCATTTTAAAGAGACTTTATTTGCCTTCTTCTTGCCTTCTAATATTAGCCATTTCATGGAGAGGCCAAAATTTGTACTCCAAAAAATAAAACAAGTAGAACCATGTCTTAGAGTACAGTTAACTTCTGAGCAAGGGTCATGACTGTTTATGTGCATCTTGTCGGCTGCGTAGGTATAGGCTCCTGTGCCCTTCCACCTGCTCCCCGTCAGGTTGCTGGAGAAGCACTGTGTGATCGTGAGTGTGACTCCCCAGTAAGCATTGCCCAGGTCCTGGCTTTGGGAAGCACCATGCTTCCTCTTAAGGGACAACAGTTCTTTCAGATACCATCGGTGCATAATTGAAGATAATTTAGTGTGCCATTTGGCTCTATTTCTTGGTTGGGTGGACTTGTTTTCCCCCCTTATGATGGAATGGAGGAGCAAAGATGGACCAGAATGAAATGGCTTTGGGCACCCCCTCAGGAGCCTGATGCCACTGTAATTCTGATACCTAGGTAAGTGCCGGCTTTGCCTGCAGGTGGTGTGTACCTGTGTCTGTGTTCAGCGGAGGGCGATGGTAATGGCCCATGACCCAAAAACTAGTGTGGAGTTAATCTCTGAGCGGTGACTTTATATACATATATGCAAATTAAGTTAAGTTTCGTCTCAAGATGCCTTTGGGGCTGAATGTCACCATTTTCCCTTCCCAGAGTTGTACAAAAAAGGTCCTTTTGTGTTAGTTACATTCTGTTCTTTCTGTGTTGGTTCTGCTGCGTGTTTCTAGTGAAGTCTGTGGGGCGCACTTAGTGCAGACAGGCTGGGAGAAGGCGCTAAGGAACTTGGGCTCAGACCCCGTTCTGAGCCGGTGCCTCTGCCCTGTGCTGCACTTTACCTGAAACTGTGCCTCTGGTCCTCAGACCAGACCCTCATCCACTCCTGTGTCACTGCAAAGGACCTGTAGGGATGGATGACACATGTCCTGTCATCGATCACCTCGCAGAAGACAAGTTACAGCTGATGTTTCTCACTGTTGCCTTATTCTCTGAGCCATCCTTGGGGGAAAAAAAAGTACTGGTTAGAAGCTAAACTTTTAAACACAAAGCTTGTATGTGATGGTCCTTTGTCCTTATTTCTAGATTTTCATGGGTTCTCCAGCTAATTTTTTTCTGGCACGTGTATGTAGTTAGATGGTTCACAAACATGATTCAACTTGGGTTCATAATGTTGGGCATGATATCCATGTTGGTGTTGGTTTTGATGGCTATGTGTTCTGTCACCATATAGTTCATAAAACATAAATGATAGCTTCAGCTGTAATCTAGCACATTTTTAAAAAGATAATCCTTGATTTTGACTCAGTTATATGTACAGTTATACATAGTACATCATAGGAACTTAAAGTTGGATCCATTAAGTCCCTTCTCTTCTGAGACGTCTCTGCCCTCCCACCCCTGAAGTCTTAAAATCATTTAGTATCTATCTGTGAGGTCACTGGGGGCTGGGCTTGAGTGTGGTGGAAATATAAGGGAGAGTTGAACTGTCATTCTTCCAAGAAGGAAGGGACCAGCCAGTGTTTCTGAAGATGCTGCCGTTGTGTTACTGTGAAGAAAACCTTCCACTTTCAGCAGGTTATATATGTACATATCTATTTACATTTTGGTAAAAGAAAAACCGATTGAAAATTGAGAACCTTCACGAATTATAGATACACCCGGTGAGAAGCTTGCTATAGGAAGACAGCGTGCTAAAGTGGTGTATGTAGTATGTGGATCTTAACTGGTCAGCAGAGCCTGCTGTGCACTCTCTTCTCTTACTGTAAATCACCTGCTTTGTAATTCCAATGAAACTCACTTGTTTTGTCATGGAACCCAGAGCAGGTATGTACAATAGGATCAGGATTGTCCTACAGTTGTAAATAAGAATAGGTCCTGTTTATTTTGACATCTTTTTACAAATGCATTGTATTAGGGTGTGAATATTCCAAACCATGCTCTTGTTTAAAGTTTTGAAATTTTTATTGTTAAATGTCACATTTTAATGGTTGTAATAATTATTTGTATAGATATGGATATAGTATTTTATTTAAGAAAATAAACTTTGCATTTTTTTGCATTGTGAATTGTTTTCCCTGATAGTTACATGTACCACTCACATACTGAAGTGATCAGATATATATTTTTTAAATTATTTATTTATTTGCAAACAGAGAGAGATTGAGACAGAGGAAATAGAGAGCCATCCAGGGCTGGGCCTCCAGCCACTGCAAACTCCAGATGCATGCTCCTCTTTGTGCTTCTGGCTTTACCTGGGTGCTGGGGAATGAACCCGGGTCGTTAAGCTTTGCAGGCAAGCATCTTAATCTCTAAGCCATTTCTCCAGCTCTCAGAGTTTTTAAAATATAATTATTTTAAAGTTACTTATTAGAGAGAGAGAGAGAGAGAGAGAGAGAGAGAGAGAGGCAGACAGAGAGAATGGGTGCGCCAGGGCCTCCAGCCACCGCAAACTCCAAACTCATGGGCCACCTTGTGCATCTGGCTTTATGAGGGCACTGGGGAATCGAACTCTGGTCCTTCTGCTTTGCAGGCAAACACCTTAACTGCTAAACCATCTCTTCAGCCCTTTTTTTTATATATTTAATTTACAAGCAGAGAGAGAGAGAGAGAGAGAGAGAGAGAGAGAGAATGGATGTGCCAGGACCTCCAGCTGCTGCAAATGAACTCCAGATGCATGCATCTGGGTACTGGGGAATCAAATAAATCCTGGTTGTTGCGCTTTGCAAGCAAGTACCTTAACTGCTGAGTCATCTCTCCAGCCCCTCAGATAGTTTTAAAAATCTGCCAAATTTAAAAAAACATCCCACGACACATTTCCATAGGTTTTTGTTCTAATGATTCCACCTAAGAAAATCATAATTGTGATTAGAGCAAACTGCATCTCCATATTCATAAAAACTAAAATTGGAATTTGGAATGTGAAAGAGAATTTAGTGGGGATCCAGTTTAAACTTTACTGTGTTTACAGTGGAAGAAACAAGCACAGAACTTTGAGATAAAAATAAGTCTTACTATAGCTATATCAATTTAGTTAAAACTTAGCCTTAGCTGGGCGTGGTGGTGCACGCCTTTAATCCCAGCACTTGGGAGGCAGAGGTAGGAGGATTGCCGTGAGTTCAAGGCCACCCTGAGACTACATAGTGAATTCCAGGTTAGCCTGGACTAGAGCGAGACCCTACCTCGAAAAACCAACCAAACAAAAAAAAAAACAAAAAACATGCCTTTTTGGGGGGGAATCTAAAGCAAAATGTTTAATACAAAATTTCTATGCAATTATAAGTTATATAAAAGTTACATAAACTTTTGTTTTTATTTTCAGACAGGGTTTTACAATGTAGCTGAAATAGCCTGGAACTCACTCTGTATGTAGCCCAGTCTGCCTTGTAACTCAAAGACTTCTTCCTCAGCCTTCTGAGTACGCTCCACACCTGGATAAAATCATATAAAGTTTAAGGTTGGGGTGTAGCTCAGTGAGAGGACTTGCCTTGCATGCACAAGGCCCTGATTGGGTAATAAAATTATATAGGTCCCTATGAATCTTTTGTTGTTGTTGTTGTTAAGCAAAGCTGACAGAGACAGTAAAGATAAGGTGATCAACCCAGAATTCAGAATAATGGATACTTGGGAAAGGACAGCATGGTGTCATATGAATGAGGAAAACTTCCAAAGTAGTGTGTCCCACTGCCCTGGGTAGCAGGCGTGAGGGAGTGACCTCACTTATGCCTAGCTTTTTTGTCTTACGCATGCGTGATATGCCCTTCGTTAGCTGTTCCTTACCAAGACAAGTCCCTGAACACCAGTGGAAAGGAGGAAGCATTTACTTTGGGTCATGATTTCAGAGCTTCCATTCGATGGTCAGCTGGCTTTTGTTGTTTCTGGGCCTGTGGTGAGACACTACATCATAGTAGAAGATGCCTCCCTCCATGGTGGCCAAGTGCAGGGAGCAGACACAAGGGGTCTGTCTGTACAAGATAAACCCTTCAACCACCCTGGGGCTCAGTGACCCATCATCTCCATGAGACCTCACCTCCAAAAATTTTTTCATGCCCTCCTACTGAATCTCTGGGGGAGACACTTCTGTATTGTATTCTAAAGGGGTAAAAATAACCACAAAGGTCATTTATTCCTACCTTGAGATTCAAGGCGCACACCACCACGCCCAGCCTCTGTATTTTCTATAATAAAATCTACCTTTGCCCTGTTCTCTTCCCTGTCTGCACTTCTCTTTGGTGTATGATGTGAACTTGACTCAGTGGTCCTGGTGAATGTTGAGTTGTCTGAGTCACTCAAGTCAAGCCCACTTGGGCCAAGAAAGGCCCCTCTGCTCTCAACATCAGCCACAAATCCTACAGTCATCTCCTGGTCCTCATTGTACTCAATAAAAATAGCAGATTCTATTTCAGGAAATCCACACGTCCCTATATTTCTGGAAATCCAGCAAGAAGTGCTCTCTTTTCCTGGAAAAGTTGCATCCAAGATAAAGCTCTATTACTCTGGTGTTCTGGCTCCTGTTGACAGGGTGCCTTAATAGTTAGGAGACAGCTAGGCGTGGTGAGAGGTAGAGGTAGGTGTAGAGCTGGGTGAGGGAGGCAGAGGTAGGAGGATCCCTGTGAGTTACAGGCCAGCCTGAGACTGCATAAAGAAGTCAGGGTTAGCCTGGGCCACAGCGAGCCGCTACCTCAAAAAATCTAAAGCAAACACACACATTAAAACCTAGTCATGTAAACATGGCTTGTCTCCTCCAAACAAGTAAAGAAAATACAACTAAGCAGCTACTTTCCATGCTGGCCGGAACATCAGCAAGTGAAGCTTAAAGCTCCTCAGGCGAGCACACAGTGTCATTGCCCATGGCGTTTTCTTGAGACCTGTGTGACACCATGTTTCTTTCTGGGACCTGTTTTGTCAAGTGAGGTCTGAGGTTCCCTTCCCAGGGGCAGAGCCCCAGGCTCACCCTTTAGGAGGGACTAGGTGATTGGGCAGGAGGGTGGGTGACATGGTGCATGACATTCCCTACGGTGCTAACAACCACTTCACAGGAGAAAATTAAGGCTGTCTTTTCTTTCAAGGTATCTAGGGCCGAGGCGACCATGACATTGTGCATAGTCAGGCTTTCCACAGGTCCTGCCTTTGAGAGCATTTTGAAGCCTTAGCTGCAGTAAGTTAAGGATCAGAGGCAGTCAAATGCAGTAACAAAGGGCCAGGAGGAGGCTGTGGATTTGAAGAGGTGACAATCTGGCCTCCCAGCCAGCTGGGCATGGTGGCACACGCCTTTAATCCCAGCACTGGGGAGGCAGAAGGAGGAGGATCACTGTGAGTTCAAGATCAGACTGAGACTACAGAGTGAATTCTGGGTCAGCCTGGGCTAGAGTGAAACCCTACCTTGGAAAAACAAAACTAACAAACAAAGCCTCTCCACCCTCTTCAGGGCCTGTGGCAACGGATGACAGGAAACAGGACAGGTGTTTCCATGGAAAGTCCCCAGAGGTGAGAGAACGCTGGGTTCTACGCTGTTCTCTGTCCAGCCTCCCCTGGGAATGACTTAGGAGGTGGGAACTGACATCATCTCTTCCTGCTGTCCAATCCGTCATCCCCCTGTCCATATCAAGGACATGTGTCAGGGATCCGAGGATCTCAGCCCCTCACCCAAGGCCATCCAGTGATTAGGGGACATATGCAAACTACAAGTCTAAAAATACTTCACCTGCCTCTGATTTTACTGTCTTCCATGAAGAAGGTCTTTTTGTTTTTCCTCCCATACATTTGAGTCAGTGACTATCATTACCAACGTTTGGATAACATCTGATTTACTGACACCAGCATTTTGTGGTCTTCCAGAACATTCTAGCAGGTGTTGAGTACAAGGCTAGCAGCTGCAACTCTTTTCTCCCCAAGAGCTGGCTCCAAGAGCAGCCAGTCATGGAAAGCCCCTTCTTCCCTAGATAGACTCTGGTTTTCCACTGGCTTCTCTAGCTGCTAAAATAAAACCAGGCTAATCCCCCAGGCATCCAGTGTGAACAGGTGGGGCTGTCAGACGTTCGAAGACCTGGGTTTTTGGCCAGGGTGTCTCAGGGCTTCTCCAGCCAAGTCCTGGACTTGCTCCTCCAAGATCCTCCCTGTGCCTGAGCCTCTCAGTTACCTGACCCTGGAACTTGGCCTTGCTTTTAAAGAGCAAAGTCCATGAACATGGCCAACGTTCATAGCACAGGCACTGTGTCTTAGATCCAAGCCACGTCTCTTGGAGCTCCCCAAATCTCTGGTGACTGCACTCACACTAACGCCCCTGATGGAACACACTGACCTCCTTCACCCTCCAGCCACATATGGGTGCCACAGGAAGAACTAGCAAGGCAGACACTTAGAATTGCTCTTCAGCAAAGCAGATGTGGCTGAGTGTGGTGGTGCATGCCTTCAATCCCAGTACTCAAGAGGCAGGGGTAGGAGAATCGCCATGAGTTCGACTCTAGGCCACTCTGAGACTATATAGAGAATTCCAGATCAGCCTGAGCTAGAGCCAGACCTACCTCGGAAAAAAACAGCCGGGCGTGGTGGCGCACGCCTTTAATCTCAGCACTCAGGAGGCAGAGGTAGGAGGATCAACGTGAGTTCGAGGCCACCCTGAGACTACATAGTGAATTCCAGGTCAGCCTGGGCTAGAGCGAGAACCTACCTCGAAAAACAAAACACAAACAAAAAAACCAACTGCAGACTTAGTCTGGGCTTTTCATCCTTCTGCATCAAACAAAACCGACCACGGGCTGGAGAGATGGCTCAGTGGTTAAGGTGCTTGCCTACAAAGCCTAATGACCCAGGTTCGATTCTCCAGTACCCACGGAAAGCCACATGCTCAGAGTGGCACGTGAGTCTGGAGTTGGTTCTCTCTCTGCGTCTCTCTTCTATATAATAAATATTTTAAAAACTGACCACGACATGTGATGTTATAAGACAGATACAAACAGAACACAGCACACAGTCCACTCCCTAGCTGCCCCCCAACATCTGAGGGGGGAGGCTTCCTTCCTAGTAACTGTCCATTTGACTTGCATTTTCCAAAAACAGATAATGTCTCTTTAAATCTATTCATGTCAGGCTCTCCTTATTGAATTCACTGTCGCGTATGAGAGCGATGGAGTCAACACCCAGTGTGGAGGTGAAGACACTGGGTGAGCACCCAGGTCTAGGGCCCAGTGACTGTGACGTGCTCAGAGGACTGTGTGACAAGATTAGGGTCAAGTCAGCCATAGTTTAATTGTTTGAAAATGTTTTCCATATTAGATTAACACAATCATCGATCAACGGCATTTTATTGCCTAAGGAAGCCAACAACTTTTAATGAATAAAAAGACCAATTATACATTTGAAAGCATTTTGGAGGGAAAAAATTAAAAACCACACACGCATAAACTACTTCATGAAAACCATCTGTGTGTGTGTGTGTGTGTGTGTGTGTGTTTTTAAGTCTGGCAAATCTTGTTCAAGTTTCCAAAGTATGTGTTGAATAGTATGTAAATATTAGAGAGAGGATGATCACTTTTTTAAACGAAGAAGGCCTGATTCATTTTTCTAACAAATGATCAGGGTGGCAGAGGTGAGAAGTGTTTTCTTCAGTTTTACCAGCAAGCATCTAAGGAGGGGGGTCACACATTTGTAAGTGTGTTTTCTGATGACGTCACACCCAGGGCACCCAGGCAACCAAACTGGGAATAAATAAGCCTCCGGTGCTCTACTTGAACTACCTGAGTGACTTCTAAGAATTTCAGGCAGGAATCCGGAACACTGATGTCCAAAAGTGACAGGAGAGGGGCTCAGGTGAGGGCCCCGGATCTGAGATGTGTGTTGGAGGCCGAGTCAGCATGGATCCAAGGGCCCAAGCCATGAAGCTGAGATCTACTTGGGATCAGTCGCTTCTCTTGCTTCTCCTGTTGCTGTAAGAATTCCTTCCACTTCCCCTTCCATCCTGGAGCCAGAGCTGAGGTCTACGGAGCAACAGGGTCTTTCCAAAAGGTCATAGGCGAGTGAGGGAGTCAACACCCAGTGTGGAGATGAGTGCCCAGGCCTTGGGCCCAGTGACAGTTCAGAGGAATGTGTGACAAAGCCCAACCCTGAGTCTTTCCAAAGGTGCCAGGAAGCCTGGGCATCAAGCGCTGTTCTTGGTGACTAAGCTGGTGGTACTTGGACATCTGTCCAGGTAAGTGGGGCTGTGGGCCACTTCTGCACCATATTTGGGGAATCTTGACTGAAACAAATGACACGGCGTTTTGGATCTCTGGGGCAGCCATGTGTCATTGGTGTGAAGGTTCTAGGTGTAGCTGGTTTTCAGACGCATCTCAGTGAGGATGTGAGGGACCCAGGCATGAGGTGACCCGAGGTGGCCTTTGTCCAGATTTAACTCGCAGTTGCAAACAGAGGCTGGGTGTTCTCAGCTCTTCAAGTTTGCCTTCCCTTTGAGGTGTAGCGCACCCCCAGCCCCTCTGTTTGCTGTGTGAACACAGAGCTTCCACCATAGGAGTCAGTGGCAGTGTTTGGCACTGGGTACATTTCTGCAGTCACCATATTTTTCGTGGTACAGCACCAAGATGGCTCTTGTCTTCTCCTTTCATGAAGCTGGCTACTCAGAAGACGGGGATCTGGTCTCTACGCACCAAATCAAGGTCATCGTCCAAAGTTAACAGAACCTGAAGTGAGAGGGACAGAGCTGTGGAAAGAATGGACAGTCCCAGCCACACTGAGATGCCCGGAGACAGAAATGACAC
>PVHP010016060.1:0-36135 GCA_004024765.1 Zapus hudsonius | reverse complement strand
TGTTAAAGTTCTCCAAAAATTAAATTCCATAAACTACTGGTGATGATTCCCCTCCTATTAGAACACTTGTTTCACTGAAATAAGAGAGGAATATAAAAAGAAGGAAGGCATGGGATTCAAGACAGGAAGTCCAGCCCAGCAGAGACGAGAGTAAAGTACCACGGTGATGGACATACACTGGCAGCCAACCCAGAAGGGAGTCTCGTTCCTCCTTACCACTTGCACCTGTGCTGTACGGGGGTGTGTCCCCAGAATCTTGTCTGTAGTAAGCTAAGCTTTCTTGGACCATGTGCTGATGAAGTTCTTGCTCTCTCCTCCGTGCCCTGCTACCTGGATAACCAAAGACATTCATTTCACCCCTCTGAAGAATTTTGCTTTGAACTCCTGAGAGTTGAAGATTGCCCATGGTAAGTAAGTTTAGAAGCAGAAAGCAGACAGCGCCTCAGCCCACTGGTCATATTCCTAGCATGCTTCTGTAGCTGGCCTGCACTGTCACCCTGCCAAGTGCCTTCTTTGAATTGAGTTCCGTGACTCAGTCTTGTCTTCCCCAAATGGGAGCTGTGCTAAACTCTAAAAAGTTGAAACTGGGGACTAGTGACATAGCTCAGCTGTTAAGAGTGATAAGCATTACGGCCTGAGACCAACCATCTGATTTCCCCAGCACTCATTAAACTGTGGGGCATGGCCACTTGGGCCTGCAGCAGCCCAGTCCTGTACAGGGAAGCGGACAGTGGAGACCAAAGAATCTCTGGGGCCTCCTGACTAGAAAAAAGAGTGAAGATAGCAGCTCTTGGTTGTGAGAGAAAACAGGTCAATGAGCAAAAGGAAGACACCTATATTCTCTTCACACATACACATCACACCCCACATATACTCTGTATAATGCATACCAAATAAATCAAAGTTCAGCTTTTATTGAAAGCCTTCATCAAACAATGGCAATAATTCCCTTATCATATAATGCCAAGTGTATGCTTTCCTGATGGTTTTTAATTATCTTTAAGTCAGGCATGGTGATGCACACCTGTAATCTCAACACTCCAAAGGTTGATTCAGGAGGATCAGGAAGAGCTCAAAGTCATTGTTGGCTATAAATTAGAGGCTAAAATAACAAAATACTTAAAAAAATCTATTGCCATTCACCATATTCAAAAATAAAGGAGTAAACTGCATGATATCTGTAGGTTTACACTATGTATTCTGTATAATTCAACATCTATTTATGATCTAAAAACAAAACACCTTACAAACTAGTAACAAAAAGGAATTTTCTTAGCCTATAAATTCTATAGCATACAGTATACTTCAGCTGTGTTTTCTAAGACTTTCCTTTAACATCTCAAATAAAATAAAGATATACTACCACTGTTTTATTCAACATTAACATTCTAACCAGAGGTATGGGGATGTAGTTCAGTGATCTAGCACTTGTCTAGAATGCATGAAGCCCCAGGTTCAATCCTCAGTACTGCCAAAAAGAAAAAAAAATGTTTGGGGCTGGAAAGATGACTCAGTGGTAAAGGTGCTTGCACAGCCTGACTGCCCATGGTTCAGTTCACCAGTGCCCACAGAAAGCCAGATACATAAAGTGACACATGCATCTGGAGTTCATATGCAGTGGCAAGAGGCCCTAACATATCTACCCATTCATTTTCTTCCCCCCCCCCCGCTCCCTCTCATTGCCATAAAATAAAAATATTTTAATGCACTAGTGAGTAGTCAAACAAAAATCATTCTTCTATGAACTAATATTGCATGAATAGAAAGAAAAAATTTAAGTACAGTTTGCAACAACATAAAGCATTTAGAGCTAAAGTAACAAATGTGGGCCAGATCTATACATTGAAAATGCCAAGCCAAAAGGGGTTTGCTGAGAAACCAAAAGATAAAACTTTTGTGGTTTAGAAAACTCAGTATCATTAAGAAAATAGTCCTGCCAACTTTATCTGCAGGTTTAATACATTCACAGTCAAAATCTTGGCAGGCTTTTCCCAAAAATTGAGAAACTTGACTCTGAAATTTATAGGAAATGCACATTTAAAAAAAAAGACCTAGAATTAAAAAAAAAATAGAACAGAGTTAGAGGGCTTGGGCTTGGGGGTATTCACTACATGCTATACAAGTCAAGGCAATATTGTAAGTGGTAGAGATGAAACATAGACCAATGGAACATACAAAAATAGACACACACCCATATAGATCTACTCTTCAATAAAAATGTCAAGATCATCTTTTTAACCAATTGTGCTAGAAAACTTAGTTGTTTCTTTTAAAAAGTTTTTTGTTTTTTGAGAGAGAGAGGGGGGGGGATGCTACAGCCTCTTGGCACTGCAGACAAACTCCAGACAGGTGACCTGCTATGTGGGTCCTTGGGAACCAAACCCAGGCAGACAGGCTTTGCAGCCATCTCTGCAGCCCCATTTGCTAGAGTATCCAAGCTGGAGGTTACTGATCCACCTGTCTCATCCTCCCAAATGCTGAAATCCCAGGTGGTGGTAACTGTGCCTTTTGGAGCAACTAGCTTAAACCTTATAGTGTGTGTGTGTGTGTGTGTGTGTGTGTGTGTGTGTGTGTGTGTGTGTGTGGCTGGAGATCTTTCCCAGGGCCTCATGCTGCTAAGAAAGTGCTCTTCCTGTGATATATGTCTCCACTTCCATTATAAAAATATTACAGAATTGAATCTTGTCTCTAAATGTAAGAGCTAAAATTATTGTTTTAAAACTTCTAGTAGAAAATATAGAAGTAGGGACTGGAAAGATGGCTTTGCAGTTAAGGTGCTTGCCTGCAAAGCCTAAGAACCTGGGTTTGATTCCCCAGTACCCATTTAAAGCCAGATCTGAAGTTCCTTTCCAGTGGCTGGAATCCCTGATGTTCCCATTCTCTCTCTCTCTCTCTCTCTCTCTCTCTCTCTCTCTCTCTCTCTCTCTCTCTCTCTCTCTCTCTCTCTCTGACACAAAAAAGCACAAATGAAGAAAAAACTGATAACATGCATTTCATCAAAATTACAAAGTTGGGTCTGGGGAGCTGGCTCAGTGGATAAGGTACTTATTGTGCAAGCGAGTAGCAGAGTTTGGATCTCCAGAACCCACATAAAGCCAGGCTGTAATCCTAACATGCCCTATGGCAAAATGGGAGGTAGACACAAGAGAATCTTCTAGGATTCTCAAGGGCCAGCTCAGCTGTGAACACAGTAGTGAACAACTAGAGACCCTGTCTGCAAACAAGGTGGAGGGTGTAGATAGACACCTGAGATTGTCTGTTGACCACATGTGCATGCATACACACACCAAAATAAGGTAGAGAGCACACAAACCCCCACACATATGTACACATGTTCACATGCACCACACACACATCAACATGACACAAAAATTATAAACATTTCTAGACCAGGGGTTGTGAGACTATAGTCTCCAGCTAATTAAGAAGCTAAGGCAGGAGGGCCCAGGAGTTCAAGGCAATCCTGAGCATCCATATCAAGAATTTGTTTTAAAAAAGCAATCATTACATCTGAATCTGGTGATGTAGGTTTATAATCCTAGCTCTTGGAAGGTTGAGGCAAGAGGAACAGAGTTCAAGACCATCCTTGGCTATATAACAAGTTCAAAGTAGCATAGGCCTAGCTTTGATCCTGTCCAAAAAAAGGGGGGTAGACTGGGGATGTGGCTTAGTTGGTAGAGAGCTTGCTTAGCATGCAAGAAGCCCTGAGTTCCATCACAGCATCACATGAACAGGACATGAAGGCTTCCCTAGAACACATGAAACCCTGTCTCACAATTAATAATAGTAAAAGTATTAGTTACTTTCTCATGGCTGGAACAAAATATCCGACCAGAAGCAGTTTATGAAAGGAAAGGGGTTCATGGTAGGGAAGGTATAGCAGGCTGGATCGAGAGCCAGTGTTATGTTAGCAGGAAGAAACAGAGAAAAGTAGAGGGAGGAAGGAGAGAGGGAAGCATGAACAGCAGGCCATGAAACACCTCAAGGCCTGCTCCCAGTGAGACGTTTCCTCCAGCAAGCTTCCATCTCCCGAAGATTCCAAACCTTCCCAAATAGCTCATACTTTGTTGGTAACCAAGTGTTCAAACACATGAGCCTATGGGGGCATTTTACATACAAACCACCACAAATATTACAAATTTTGTCCTCAAAATTGATCAGAAAATGAAAGGCAAGCTATATAGACTTGGAGAAACTATCTACAAAATTATATCTAACAAAGGATAAATACAGACTATATAAAGAACTCAAATAATTACTACCATATTGAAGATATGTGGAAGACACAGGCACAAAAAGCTCCATATTAATGGTCAGGGATTCCACTGCACTGGAGTTGCTGGTGCTGCAGCAACTAAAATGAATGGAGCTAACGGCCATAGCAGGTGCTGATGGGTGTGGACAACTAGAATACTCGTACATGTGGGAAACTGACACCATCATTTAGTAAAACAGTTTGGGGGCATATAACTCAACAGTAACAAATTTATCTAGCCTGTGTTTAGCACCCAGGACCACAAAAAAGGGGGCTGGAGAGATCAGTGGTTAAAGATGCTTGGTTGCAAAGCTTGATGGCCTGGGTTTGATTCCAGTATCCACATAATGCCAGATGTACAGAGTGTCACATGGGTCTGGAGTTCCATTGCAGTGGCAACAGGCCCTGGTGTGCCCACATTCTCTCTTGCTCTCTCGCTCCCTAATAAACAAATACAATTTTTGTAAAGAAAACAGACAATATCTTAAAAGTTAAACATTCATCTGCCATACAACCCAGCCATTCCTCTCCTAGCTGTTTTCTGAAGAGAAATGAAAATATGTTTCTGTACAAGGTCTTATTATGAATGCTCATAGATGCTTTGTTTCAGTGGGAAGAACTGGAAGCAAAAGTGTCCACCAGCATTTGGGTAAACAAATTGCACTATAGCCATATGATGGAGTATTACTCGGCACTAAAATGGAATGAAGTATTAATATACATAAAAACATGGATGCTGGGTGAACCTCAAAGTGAAATGAAAGAAGCTAAGAGTAGAATGTATATATTCCATTCTTTTTTTTAAAAAAAAAGCTTTTTGAGGTGATGTTGGTGTTAATCTTGATTATGGTAATAGTTTTGTGGGTTTTACAAATGTATTCATCAATTGTATTTTCTGTTTGTTTTGTTTTGTTTTATTTTTGAGACAGGGTCTTACTCTGTAGCCCAGGCTGACCTCAAATTCATGGTGATCTTTATGCCTCAGCCTCCCAAGAGCTGGGATTCCAGGTGTGAGCCGCTGAGTCTAGCTTCAGATGTACATTTTAAATATATACGATCTAAGTTAAATGTGGTGGCTCATGCCTATAATCCCAGTATCTGGGAGGTGGAGGCCAGTGGATCACCCCAAGTTTCAGGTCAGTCTTGTGTGCATATAGGCTTCCGGGAGAGCCAGAACTACATAGCAAGAACCTGTCTCAAAAAAAAAAAACATATAAATACAGTCTTTATTATTAAAGCTATAAAAAGTAAACAAGCTACTATTAGTATTGGCTATTATTACTTTAGGTAACTCACAAGTTTTAAGTTTCCTTATCAGTGAAATGGAAATAATACCTGCCTGAGAGGGCTTATGTGAAGGCTCGGCGGGCATGTGCACATTTAAGCAATATCACTGTCTCTCTCTCTTACCAGGCTTTATTTTTCTTTAAAACATTTATATCTAATAGTGTATTTATTTATCGCCCCTGTAAGTTCCCTGGGAGCAGGGACTTTGTCTTATTGCTTCCCATTCTAATGTTCAGAGCAATGCCTGACACATGATACTCTAAAATGGTTTGATGAGAGAGGAAAGAGAGAGATTAGTGCCTGACAAAGTGTGGGACTGGATCCAGGGTAATTTTAACTCTAACTCCCTATTCTCTGCCATACCACTAGAGTTGTTGGATGTCTTCCTGATATATTTGACAAAGTCTTAATGGTCCATTCTTTATCAGTGCCTTTAGATTTGAAAAATGTCCAGGCATGATAGTAAACTGCTATAATCACAGTTGCTCGGGAGATTAAAGCAGAGGACTGCTTGGGCCCAGAAATTTGAGGCCTACCTTAAAAAATTAGAGAGAGAGAGAGAGAGAGAGAGAGAGAATGTGTGAGTTTGGCAAAAGCATTGTGACAGATTGGCTCTTTTCAATTTTTTTTTCTTTTTAATTTTTTTAAATCTATTTATTTATTTGCAAACAGAGAGACAGAAACAGAATAGGCACACCAGGGCCTCTAGCTACTGCAAACAAACTCCAGATGTATGAGCCACTTTGTGCATCTGGCTTTGTGTGGGTACTGGGGAATCAAACTTGGGTCCTTAGGCTTTGCAGGTAAATGCTTTAACCACTGAGCATCTCTCCAGCCCAATTTACTCTTCTTAATACTGATGAGGATCTTTCCTTCTCATGGATAGCATCTAGCTCTCACCTCTGATCATGACATGACTTGAAGATTTTTCATGTTATTTTTCTTTTCCTCCACAGGGTTTATCCATGGCTTAGAGGACTGGGCTATACATCCCTGGGTTTATTTTTATTGGGATTTTTATTATGGAACATCGATAATATCTTTTGTGATTCACTGAGGTAAGATATATTTTCATTCCTGGTAAAATAATTTTGAAAACATAATTTCATCAGCATGTAGAAATAATGCCCCCAAATGAATTTTTACTAGTGTTAACATTGTTTAACAAAAGTTAAATTCTGTAAATATTTTACCTTGGAATATCTGAAGGCTTTGAGTATTTTATTTATGTATATCACAGAAATGTATAATCAAATGTTTACTACATCTGTGAAACCTACCTAATCCTCTTTATTGAATAAACTATTATGATTTATAATAAGCTTGTGGAATGCATATATATAAACCCATTTAGATAACTTTGTACTTTGATATGGTTAGTGTTATTTTCCAAGGGAGGTGTCGCTCAGCAAGATTCAGACTATGGTATTCTTTTTATTTTATTTTTTGGTTATTTTTTATTTTTTGGTTTTTCGAGGTGGGGTCTCACTCTAGCCCAGGCTGACCTGGAATTCACTCTGTAGTCTCAGGGTGACCTCGAACTCACAGCAGTCCTCCCACCTCTGCCTCCCAAGTGCTGGGATTAAAGCGTGCACCACCACACCTGGCTTCACTTTGCCTACTTTTGAACATTTGAAATTCTTCATGGGAAAAAGTTACATGAGTAAATGTAGAGCTTTAAATTTTTCATAAGCAAGTAATCCACCCTGCTTTGAAAACTAAGGTGTAGGAGTCTGAGGAGATGACTCATTGAGGCCAGCGCTTGCCAACAAGCATGAGGACCTGAGTTTGGATCTCTAGCACTCACTTCAAAGCTCAGCTTGGTGGTGGATCCATGTGATTCCAGTGCTGAGGAGGTGTAGATAGGCAGATTCTTGTTGGCTCACTGGCTTGTTAGTCTAGCCAAACAGGTGTGCTCAAGGTTCATTGAGAGACTGTGGTTTCGTGGCTTAGTTGGGGAGTTGCAGCGCGCATCAACTCCCTGTTCATCCACGGAGCTGTGTGGGTAGAGTCTTGGGATAGTGGTGAGTTGACAAGAGGAAAAACTTTTGGGAGGCAGTTGCAGTGAACAGCTCACTTATTATGCAGGAAAAAAGGTCATTTATATAAAGGAAATACCAGAGGAAAAATCAGAGGCAGGGGCATAAGTGGCAAGGGTATTGGTAGGGGCAGGGTAGTCTGTGAATGTCTCATGAAGGGATTGGCATGGGCCAGTAACCTGTGGATGCCTAGTTTGCATAGATAAGTTGAGGGGACTCTCTCAGCTCCAAGTGGTGGGAATTACCTGTCTTTAGGCATGGGATGGATGGAGGTGGCTGCAGAGGAGCTGTGACCTTTAAACTTTTATTGTCCAGGCTTGTTATTACAGCTGAGGTATGTGAGCTTTAGTAAACTCAGGCCTGGAAGTGCCTGGGCTTATCAAGGTTTGTTGCGACCTGCCATGGGGGCTGGAGTTTCTAGGATAAAAGAAGGAGGATTTGACAACCACAACTCCTGCCAGTCTCTGATAAGATTGACATTATCGGGGTTTCAGGCCAGCCTTAACTTCCTTTAACCCTATATCCTCCATGCCTCTTAGCAGGGTCCCACAAGAGACCCTGTCTCAAAAAGAGTGGAGAGTGCCTGAGGAAGACATCTGACTTGGATCTCTGGCCTCCACATGCATGCATACACATGTACAGGCACACCTACATCATACACATATGTGCATGAAGAAAAAAAGCAGTTAAGGTTTAGCAGGACATGGTTGCAGTGGTGGCACACTGGAGGCTGAGGCAAGTGGTTCATGAGTTCAAGGCCAGCTGGGGCTACATAAGACCCTGTCAAAAAGTGGAGAGTGGAAGGACGGAGGAAAGAGGGATGGACAGGGAATATCTAGGTGCATATTCCAAATCAAGACTGTTCAGCAAGGACTGGAAAGATGCTTCAGTAGCTAAAGGTGCTTCTTTGTAAAACCTACTGGCCATGTAAGCTGGAAGCAAAAAGTGGTGCATGTGTCTGACAGTGGCAAAAAGTCCTTGCACATACATACACACACACACACACACACACACACACACAACCTGAAAATTAATAAATAAAATTAGGGAGGGGATAAAAGATTTTTTTCCAGCAGAATGCCCAGTGGAGCTTTTACACTGCCTAGTGGATCAACTTACCATGGGTGAGACCCACTGACCTACAACATGGCCTCAAAAATTCATGGCAATAGCTGGGATGTGACTCCCAGCACTTGGGAGGCAGAGGTAGGAGGATCACTGAGAGTTCGAGGCTAGCCAGAAGCTACATAGTGAATTCCAGGTCAGCCTGGTCTAGAGTGAGACCCTACCTTGAAAACAACAACAAAATCATGGCAATAACTAGAAAAATAATTTGGTGTTTTACATTAATGCTTCTTCTCTAATAAATATTAATATGGCGTACTTGATCAATAGAATCTGTGTCACTAGCTAGGTGACTTAGGAAAGTAAATTTTTCCAAATTTTAAGTTGCTAACTTGTAAAGTATTGCTAAGCATTGTAAACAGTCCTACCTCAAAGGATCACTATGGGGTGAGCTTATATATGTTAAGGGGATCTGCAGACTGCATGGTTGGTTATAAACCAGATGACAAGGAAATGCATGTGTCTCCTTTCTTGAGTGGAAAGCTAACTGGGCTAGTGTTTCCCAAAGTGTGTTCCAGAAAATAGTTGTTCCATGGAGTGTTAATAAAATATTGCCTAAAAAATACAATTCTATAGATTAGTGAGTTACCTGCAACATATGATAAGCTATTTCTATGGTAGGATTTTTCAATGTCTTTGATTTATTAATATGCATTAAAATAAGTAAGAGATGGAGCTGGAGAGATGTCTCAGCAGTTAAAGGCTCTTGCTTGCAAAGCCTGCCAGCCTGAATTCAGTTCCCCAGTACCCACATAGAACCAAATGAACAAAGTGGTGCATGCATCTGGAGTTTGTTTGCAGTGGTCAGAGGCTCTGGCACACTCATTCTCATTCTCTCTCCTTGCAAATAAATAAAATATTTTTTAAATAGTAAAAGGTCAATAAATAACTACTTCATTTCTTCCATGAATCTATTATGAGTAATACTGTTCCTCAGAATATACTTTGGAAAAAATATATCAGATTTATCAAGATTTAAATAATTGCCATATTTGGCAATAATTTCAGAATGTTACAACACTGTTAATACTACTTACTGCTTTGTAAGTATCTTTAATTTTAACATGCTGATTTCCCCCCTTCTCTACACAGGAACTTTCGAAAGAAGGTACCACCCATCCTAGGTGTTACCACACAGTTTCATGCATGGTGGCATATTTTAACTGGCCTCGGTTCTTATCTTCACATCCTTTTCAGGTAAGAAATAGAAACTTTTTTAATACTTTATTGACAGCTTCCATAAGTATAGACATTAGGCCATGATAATTCCCACCCACCACTCCCATTCTCCCCCTCCCAAATCCACCCTCCATTAAATCCCTTCTTTCCGATTCTTCTCTTCTTTATTGATGTCATCATCTTTTCCTCCTGTTATGAAGTTCTGTGTAGGTAGTGTCAGGCACTGCAAGGTCATGAATATCAAGGCCATTTTGTGTCTGGAAGTTTGCATCGTAAGCAGTCCTACCCTTCCTTTGGCTTACAGTCTTTCTGCCACCTGTTCCACAATGTACCCTGAGCCTTGGAGAGTATCATAGAGATGTCTCACAGTACTATGGTAACTTTTGAGTCATCCCAGTGGTCACCACCACTTGAAAAAGAGAAGTTTCTCTAGTCAAAAATGAGAATAACGTTAATATATGGATATAAACATAAAAAGTATTAAGAGGGCAGTTTGGTGGGCATAGTATATGCATTTAGCCAGACTATAGCAGTTGTTACTCCCCTAGTGCTTATGACCTCCTCAGCCATAGGCTTTTGACTAGGTCTTTAGTATCAGGCATGTATTCCCTTCTGTGGAACAGGCCTCCAGTCCAATTAGAGAGCAGTTGGTTTCCCCTACAATAGATGTGCTAGTATTTCATCAATTGGCACATTTGGCCTGCTGGCAACCCTTAACGCTTGCAGGGTCCACTGCAGTTTAACACCATTAATGACTTCTCCCAAAAGACTGCATGCTGCATAGTTCTTTCCAGCGTCCTGACAACTAGTCAACAGGGAGGAGGGTTCCAGCTCATTTCCAGCTTGCTTTCTCAGTGGCCTGCAGCCCAAGCATGTGGAGACTTCAGCAATAGGGTTTTACCATCTAGTTCTGGTGGCAGCCAAGAGCCTTAGCAGTGGCCTGTAATTTTTAGGGGCATCAGGGACCTCCCTGGCCAAGTACTCACTGGAACATGTCCCACCCCTGGCACTAAAATTTTTCTAATAACAATCTATGGTTTCTGGGCACATCACTATCCATATCCACAGGATACTTCTGCCCATACTTTCTCTCTCTCTCTCTTTAACATGTATATTATTGGCTAACAAAGAACCAGGTTTCCATGTGGCATATTAATAACATCTTAAATTTTGATTAACCCTCCTCCCACCCTTCCTTTACTTCATCTTTTCCCCTAATCCCACTTAGACCACTGTACCCCCAGTAATCTGGCCTTCTACTTCATAGATCTAGAATACCCTCCTGGAAGTGATCCCCTTAGACACTTGTTTTAATCTAATGATGGAGAATTTAGCTTTTTGTTTGCTTGTTTCCTTTACTCCTCAAATAGGATGTTGTAAGTATAAAATGTTAGAGACAATCAAGACTTATGTTTCAGTTTTGTCTCTGTCACCAGGTGACCGAAGAAATCCCATCCCACATTTAAGTCCTGTGTAGTAGAACAGCTAAGGATTTGGGATTCTGTCTGTGTTTGTTCTGAGAGTAGAGCATCTGACTAGTATCTAACAGAACCAGCCACACAGGAGTCTTGATGAGTGGCAGGAAAGCACGAAAGTTTTCAGTCTGAGACCTGCTCTGGGAGTAGGGAAGAGTCCTTTCCCAGAAATAAGTTGACTGGATTTCACAGCAAAAAATGGACTTCGAGGTCTCATTGATCAAGCCATCCAGTCATACCTCCATATCACTCTCTTCCCCTGTCAGTCCTTATTTTTCTTAAACAGACTTCCAAATGCATTTAATAATGACCAAAAATATATATTGCTAAGTGATTAAATGAATGAATACATGAATGTATATGTTTTGATCTCTTGATCAATGGCCACATTTCTCCTCAGATTCTTCTTGGGAATTGAGAAAGCTAAAATATTTATAGAAATTTTTCTTTTGAGCCAAAAATTCATGGCTTTCAGGTCTGGTCATGGGGAAACATTGAAGGCCTAGGTTGAAAGTCCTTCTATAGAATGAAAATCCTGTGGTCTTTAAGACCATCAAGTACATGAGACGAAAGACTGAAGAATTACATTCGAGCTAGAAAAAAAAAGACTGTTAAAGTATAGCATGAAAACTAGTGTCAGCACATATTCCTGGGTGGGAACCTAGCTCCCAGAGAAAACAGAAATCACTGGGACAGTTGACAGAATGGAAATGAGGTCTGTGGTATATTAATTTCCTGGTTGTAAGGGGTCATATTATGTTACATTAGGAGAGTACTCTTATTTTGTGGCAATGCACATTGGAATACTCAGGGATGATGGAGTATTATTGTAGGCAAACACTGTATTGAAATACACACACACACACACACATATATATATGTATATATATATGTATATATATACTCTTGGTTCTTGGTTCATTGTTTTGTTTTTAGACAAAAACTCACTCTGTGTCCCAGACCACCTAGAACTCACTATGTAGAGCAGGCTGGCCATTAACTCAAGATCCTTCTGTCTCAACCACCAAGAGCTGTGATTATGGGTAGAGCCACCATACCTGGATAATATAGTTATATGTGTGTGTATATATTATATATTATATTTGTGTGTGTGTTTCTAGTTAGGTGAATATAATTGAATAAAAGTGATAGATAATCTAATAGAAGGGCATACAGGAATTCATCATTATTAGTCTGGCCATTTTTCTGAGGTTTGTAACTACTTTTAAATTTTTAAAAATAAGTGTTTTGAGATAATCAGAATAAATGGGCAAATCAATGTTCATCTAGCCTTCTAATGAAATGCCTTCTAAATCAATAGTATATCCAGTTTGTGGGGGAAAGGGGAGTTTCATATATGCATCTGCTTGATAAAGGCATAACTGTTTAAGAATATGTACACCAAAATATGATACCATTTGCCTCTAGGCTAAGGAACTAGGAACTTGAGACAGAGAAGAGATCTTGGCATATACTTGTGATCCTAACATGGGAGAGGCTGAGGGAGAAGGATCACAAGTTTCAGGCCAGCCTGAGCTATATAGCAAGACCCTGCCTCAAGTATATATGTATCTGAGTTCCAGTCATGTCTCTGTTCTAGACCAGAGGGGATCCTAACTTTGGGGAGTGCCAAGAGACTCGGCTCAGCCACTTAACCTAAAGATCAACAGCAAAAGTAATGGTGAAAAGTAGAAAAGAAACTTATTTAGTACAGCTATACCAGTTTTGTACCAGGGGACCAAGTGTCCTCAACCCTATGTTTGAGGATACCCACAGGTACTTCAGGTTTAAATAGGGAAGGAACAGAGGTGGGGAGAGAGGGCAAGCAGTGTGCATAGTTAAACTGTTTTGGCCAAACTGTGGTCTCGTCAGTTGATTTCCTCCAGGTGACCATGTACAGGCCTGCTGCCATACAAAAGAAAGTTGCTACTCCTGGGGGAAGTTTCAAGCATTTAAAAAATTTTTTAATTTGCATATGTGTGTATTGTGGTATTGTGTCTATATGGGCACACAATGGTCTCTAGCTGCTGAAAATGAATACCAGACTTGTGCCACTTTTTGTGTCTGGCTTTACATGGGTATCTGGGGAATTGAACCTGGGCCAGCAGGCTTTGCAAGCAAGTACCTTTAACCACTGAGCCATCGCCCAGCTCTGTGATGGTAATTTCAAAACATCACAAGATTTTTATAGATCAGACCTATTGATCAAAATAACAGGCTTCTGGGATCCATGGTGAGAAAATGACTCAGAAAGAGGACAAGTCAAAAGGGCCAAGTGAAATTGGGCCTTCAGATTTGGTGCAGTGATTGAAGACTTCTAGATGCCACTCTGGTGGTCCGGAATAGGATATAAAAAGATTGCTGTTTGTAACCCATTTGTTATGTTGTCTATAAATCTTAAAAATCTCTCAGTCACTTTTATCTAAGTCCCTTCAGCCTTGAGGAGAATTACCAGCTTTGGATGAATACTTCTGAAATGTCTATATGCATATTTGGTCAGGAATTTGACCCAAAATTGAAGTGGCAAGAGAAGATAAGTACAAAATGAAGGCAGAGGTGTCAGACTTTTATCTTAGAGTCATCCATTAGCCTAAGTGAAAAGTGAGCACTTTTTAACAAAAGTAAAGTCCCTATTACAGTTCTATCACTTTATAACTGTAACAGTCTTGAGCCAAATTACCTGGCATTTTACCCATTTTAGTATCTTTGGATTCAGTAGTAATGAGTTATGATCTTTTGGAGGAGTCATGTTGCCTTTTCATGTTTTTTTTTAATGTTTCTGTATTATAAATCTGTTGGTTTGCCTCTCCTCTGGTTTTATTTGGCAATCTTACCTCAGCATTGGGCTCTTGATGACTCAGTTTCTGGTACAGCTCAGAGGAGAAAACAAAGGCTGTAATAGCAACAATATCAGACCATACAAGATCAAGACACACTTAAAGCTGGTTAAAGTCCTTTAATACATCACTACTGACCATGAAACAGAAAACAAAACCAATGTAGAATGTGTTAAGAAGCTAAAAGTTACTTAGGAGCCTGGCATGGTAGTACATGCCTTTAATCCCAGCACTCAGAAAGGAGGTAGGAGGATCACCATGAGTTTGAGACCAGCCTGAGAACACTTAGTGCATTCAAGTTAGCCTGGGCTAGAGCAAGACCCTACCTCAAAGAACTAATTACTTAATTAATTAATTTAATTATAAAACCAAGCCAGGTGTGGTTGTGTACACCTGTAATCGAACCACTTAAAAGGTAGAGACAGAGGATCAGAAATTCAAGGCAGGACACCCTATCACAAATAAACCCATTAACAAAAAAGATGTCCCAGTAATGAGAAAGCTTGAAAACAAAATTAGATAAATGTAAGAAGGGGGATAAAAAAATAAAAGCTGGGGCTGGAGAGATGGTTCAGTGGTTAAAGGTTCTTGCTTACAAAGCCTGATAGCCTGGGTTTGATTCCCCAGTACCCATGTAAAGCAGATGTGGTGAATGCATCTGGAATTCATTTACAATGCCAAGAAAACATGGCACACCCATATGTTCTCTCTCTTTCTCTCCCTCCTCTGCTTATAAATAAATAAATGAAAAGCTTATTCAGAAAAAAACAGAAAGATAAAGTTAAATATAATAGGGGAAAAAGAGAAACTGGAGAAAGGGGGGGTCAAAAAAGTAAAAACATAAAAGTATTTTTAATTGTAGCAGGTGTGGTAGTGTGTGCCCGTAATCCCAACACTCAGGAGGCAGAGGCAGGAGAATTGCCCAGTAGTTAAAGGCTGCCCTGGGCTACACAGTGAAACCTTGGTCTTTCAAAAGGTGGGATGTAGGATTGAAAAATAAGGGAAAACAAAAAATAGGGGCATCCAAAAACAATATATGGTTAAATTAATCTAAAGAATTGTTCTCCTTTTTCCTTCAGTTTATATACAAGAACACTTTACTTGAGATATAGGCCAAAAGTGAAGGTAAGTGTGCATTCTAAAGGGCTGTGTGTAGAGTATTGGGAAGACAGGATGGCAGGTAGAAGGGAGCCATGGAGAGGCAGTTGAGTGAGCACAGGCTTGGAATCAGGAGACATCACATCCACCACAGGATCTTGGACAAGTCTCTTTAAGCTTAAGTTACTTAAACAAAAGAATAGAGCTGTTAATAGCAACATCACAAAGTTTTGGGTTTATTTGCTAGGACCGAAAGAATGGGAGGGAAGGAGGGAGTGGACACACCAGGGCCTCTTGCCACTACAAATGAACTCCAGCTGTGTATCTGGCTTTACATGGGTACTGAGTAATCAAATCCAGGCCGTCAGACTTTGCAAGCAAGCACCTTAACCACTGAGCCATCTCCTCAGCCCCAAAGTTGTGTTAAAATTTAAGATTAAATGCTCACTTCCATGCTTGACAAGGTAGATGCTTCACACATTAAACTAAGTGAAGTGAAAATAGTTTTGAGGTCTGGAAGAAGCATGCTTGCTTGGGCTTCTAGAGGCAGGACAGTCTCTGGCAAACCTGCTAGCTGTTCCAGTCACAGCCCCTGGATTCTTATCCTTAAGTGCCTGGAGCAGCCTTCTCTTCCCATGTTGTCCTAACTTGTTCCCACAGTTTCTCTTCGGAATCTGGCCTGTGGTCATGTTCGAACCTCTCCGGAAACACTGATGAATTTATTCCATGAAGAAAACTAAACTCACCTATTATAGACCTGGCAGGATGAAGAAGAAATTCCTGAAGACCTGCACATTGAAATACTTCATGCCCATCGCCACCGAGGACTAATGCTGCCCTTCACAGAGAATGAGAAAGGGCCTGTCGGCTGTTTAACTGCTGGCTTTTATCTCATTTGTCCTCCTCATCCTAAGATGTTCATAAAGAAGCAGATATATAATATATATTTATATTATAGAATGGTGGGGAAACTGTTTAACAGGTTAACAGTTGTGCTGGTCATGGGAAATTAACAATTAACCTTTTTTTTAACAAGGGTTGCATGTTAATTATACATTTCTTTATAGTTGATTAAATAAAGAAAACGGTCATTAAGGACTAGCAAAACACCACATCCAGGTGGCCGGCTATGAGCCTGCATTTAGCCATGTCAGCCTTGATTCATATTATTATCATTTAACCTCATACATGGTTTTCCAATGATAACCAAGCTCAGACCTACCACTGGGTTCTGTGCTTATCATCTCCCAGGCTTTGCCTTGGGCTCTGTTGTCCACAGCCAGTGAGGTGGCAGGTCATCTAGTCTCCCCTAGAGGCTCCTGAGGGCACCTGTGAAATGTGGCCTCTCTAGCCAGTTAAAGGCAGTGGCTGTTTTATTTTTTTCTTTGATCTTTGCAGATCTTGTGTTATCGCTGTTTTGTGACTGGTAGTCTAGCCTCCCACATTCCACCTTCCTAACATAACTGAAGTGAGTTTATCAGGGAATGTCATAAAACTCTTGACTTCTTTTTTTAGGCAGTATTTTTCATTTATTTGAGAGGCCATGGTTATGCCCATGGAAATATGTCAGATTAACCAGAGGTAGAATGGTCAGGACCTTTTTACATAAAGCTTATTAAAATACTTATTCCTTCAATTTTCTGAGGGAAGGAGACACAGGGGTTGAAATAGCTCTACATGTAACTTGCACAACATCTGAAACTTACAGTGTCAAGTAATAGCAGCAGAATCTCATTGCAAGATTGTAGTTCTGATTTGGGTTTGAACACATAAGAAATTGAATGATTTCAAAAAGTATGAAGGGTCAAATGTTAAAATATCTACTGATACTATCTTAAGCTATGACTTCAAAAGAATAGGTTTTTTTTCCTTAAGGAAAGTTGGTTTAAAAAGAAAACATTTCTGTTATTTTTCCAGTATTCATTAAGTAGCTTTCTTACATTTTTCAAACCAAAAAGTGTTTTCTTCGTTTATTGGCCTTAAGATTGTTCCTCCCCTCGGTGTGCCAGCTGGACATTAGGCAGATATTTCCACCCACTTTTATAGCAAGAACAATACTTGCCAAGACATAAATCTAAGAGAAGTTGGTTGTATTGAGAAGAATACAAAACCAAATAGTTCCAAAGCAATCCCTGTAAAATTCTGACTTCTGACTACAGCTACTTACATCTGCCTTGGGCTATCACTTTTCAATGAACTCATTTGTTTCACACCATTTTATTTTTGTCCTGTTCAGTCAAATATCCTTCTACATAGAGAATCTATCTATAGGAACAAAGACACATCCTTCATGACAATGTGTTTTAAACATTTTAAGACTGAGGCGTTAAAGTCAGACTAAGGTTCCAGAGCACACCCTGAGACTGGTCATTTAGAGCAGTGATGTGAATGTTAAATTCACCACCACAGCGGTCACTCCAGCACCTCACTGGAAAGGTATTTGCACCCCTGGGTTCCAAGAGAGAACAATTGCTTCAACGACCTTAATGTCTGCCATAAGGACAGGAGCATGAAAGCCCAGCAGAAAGGGGAGGCCAGGGCGGACTCGAATTGTCCCAAGTCAGCTTGTACCTGACACAAGGGCTCTTCCTAGCAGGGAAGTAGCACACTAAAGACATTGTTTCTGCCTCATGAGTGGAAATCATCACTGACCAAAGGCCATTGTTGATTCGCCTTTATTCAAATGTCTTTTATTTCCTTCTTGGAGTCTAGGTGGACATTACAGGGTTGAATGCTTCCTACCTTCCCTTTCCTTCATTTGACTTTCTGTTCCATAGTGTATACAAAAAGGCCCATTTCCTGCTGAGCAAGCAGTGCTTTGCTTGCCTATCACCAGAGTAAATTATGGTTTAGAAAACATTAGTTCTTTGTGAAATGTGAAAGAGGCAATTTCCTTACACATTTGGATATCCTGTATTGCCATTTTTATTCTGGTAAATTGAAAATAATTTGACACTAGAATTTTTAAGCAAAAACTCGGTAAAAGATATTCATCAGAGTAATCACCTTATGGTCAACCCCATCCTGGTGCTTTCATGAACCATCCCTGGCAGATGAAGGGGCATTTTTAATCTTCGTGATATACTGAAGATTAGCAAAGGATCTTTTGTTTAATAACCTACAAATAACCCAAATGCTGATAGATGGTTTAACAGAAGACTGATGCTATAGTTTAACCATAATCAAAATTCTAACACAGTCTGGTTTTTCCTTATACTGAGGAGATATATTAGTCAAGAAAAATTAAAAGACCAAAAACCTCAGTACACAGTACATGAAAATCCCTAGATGCCTAAAAAAGTAAATTCTATAATACCAGCAGCTTCTGAATATAGCCAATGTCGCTAATATGTGTAATAATTTAAAGTTTATCCTGAGTCCTGTGAGTTCCACATTATTTTGCCATTGAAAGCAATTATTTGTTGCTAAATCTGAGAGTTTTTGCTCGCAAGTCCATATTTTCAAGATAGGTAATTCTTTGGGCTTGTGGTTTATGATGTGCTACTGGATAAGAATTTGTAAAACTGCTGCTTCAAGGAGAACCAGTGGGAATTAGCAACTCCATCGCCGTTTGCAGGTCTACCTCTGTCTCCAGTTCCGCATCAGGCCAGGGCTGTGCTGTGGTTTCAGCACTTTGTCTTAAGTTACAGAGCCCTGACCATTTGCAAGGAACTGTGGTTTTCATTTGTTTTATTGTTTCATTTGTTTGTTTTTGTTTGTTGAGACATGGTCTCTTGTAGCCCTTGAACTACACAGGCCTGGCCTTCACCTTCCAAGTGCTGGGACTGTAGGAGTGTACCACCATCCCTGGTTTATGGAAGGAGCTTCACAATGGGAGAGGTCACCGTGATCTATCTGGCTTAAAATTTTTAGTGCTGTTGTAAACTATTACATTTCCTTTAAGAATGAGGACATCTTTGTTATAATTTTGTTGTTTGCTTATTGCACAGGGTTTCTCTCTTTGACCCAGGCTGGCCTCAAACTGGAGACCTCCTACCTCAGCCTTCTCTAGTATCTGGGATTGCAGGTGAGCTCCACCTCACCAAGTCTTTTTGTTTTTCCTTTGAAGGTGTAATTGTGGTTCCACATGGGTGGGTTTGACGTTACAGGGGTCTGTGTGAGTTTGCTACTGGACTGTACAACTTCTCCAAAACTGCCCAGTCAGCTTCACACACTCACACTTGAAATTCAAACTCAAACTGTTAACTCTGGCTTTGGTCTATAAACATTTGCCTTGAAAGCCTGACACTGTTGAGAAACAACCTGTCAACATGTAGTCCTTTCTGTGATGGGCCATCAGGTAGCTAAGAGGGAACATCCCCACAGAGTTCAAGCTGCAGTGTCAGTGACACAGCTCTTGCTGCTCTCACACATTCAGGCATTTGGAGTAAGAGCTAAGTACTGTGAGCCTTGTTTTAATGCACTGTTCATGTCTAATGTTTCTCACTGTCTTCTTTTACCATTAAATCCAGCACATTTGTCAGCTAACATAGAGAAGACTGATCATTATGTATTTTCCTACAAGAAAGCCCTAAGATCCAAATCAAAGCACTCAGTTACAGGCTTGCTAGTGACCTGGAATCCCATCCCACAACCACAGTATTACAACACCAATCCCAGGTCACGTCTGTGCTGCTCCTTGTGACACTTCTTTGCTTTAGACAGCACAACGTTGATACTTGACCGAGGTTAAGTCACTGGAACTTGGATACTCACAGGTACATCACGAGGTGCCTGCAGCAGTGTTCGAACTGGGTCATCACTTATAAATTGAGTTTACAGGATTCTGTATGCAGCAGAACACGTGTGTTACAGAAATCTTTTAAGCATATAAATATAGTTCCCTATAAATACCCATCTGAGATCGCCTTCACCTGAGAGAAAATGATAAAACTGCTACAATACCAAAGGTCTTTAGACCACAGACGGAAGGAAGGGGAGGGAGATTCTGGTATGTATTTTTAAGAGTGGAAATACTGTATATATAAAGACATTGCTCACTTCTTGTTGGAGCATAATCATAGGACTCCCTGTATAGTCACACTGCAAAGTTATTTTTATATCAGTTTTATTAAACTGGCAGTAAGATGCTACATGGTGCCTACATCTCTGAGAAGAACTACAGGGAGCAAGGTCCGTGTATCAGAAAGTCCATGTTGTACTACAGAATTCAAAACTGCTAGTTACATTCAGGTTCTAGGTGATTTCCAGAAAGGTGAGACCTTGACCTTTTTTTCATGCCATATGAAATGTGCTATGTAGCCATTTGTCAAGGTGAACTCAGCTGTTATGGTCAGGTACAAGTTTTCCTTTCTAAGGGGAAAAGTTTGTCCTGTTCACTATTAGCCCTGAATTATTTTGTGCCTTTTCTTTTTAGAGAATCTATTTTTAGAAATTCAGACTATTTTAATTTGTTTAATGTACTGATTGGGCATTATTTGTTATCAAGAATTTCCAGACTTTTAATATTTCTAATTCAATTCCCAGTGTGACCAACACAGAACCTGCTCAAGCTAATACAACTTTTGCTAGTTTCATATTTGTTGCAGATGTTTGTTCTACTAGTAATTATTTAATAAATGTATGCAATGTATTGAATCTTTATAAGGAACTATTTTCATGTAATCTCACCTTTTCCATTTGATTTGCCAATGCCAAAATCATTTTTCTAGAAATATAGTAGGATGATGTATGCTTACCTAATATATTACCCAGGTTATATTTTAGTCATTGCCTATGTAGGCAAAAGTATTAAATGGCACTTTCAATTAAGGTTTCTAGTAATGTTTTATCCCTTGTTTATGTTTAAATGACTATACATTTATGAAATTCAGGGCCATTAAGTGTAGTCTACAGTTCGTGTATTGCAGGAAGGGTAGTGGGGGAGAAAGGTGATCAGGGTTGAAATCCAACCTTTGCTCCATTTGCCAAGATACATGCCAAGTATACTTTCATCTCTGAGGACACATCTGTTGCTAGTTTGCTTATGGGGCAGTGCAGGACCTTTTGTGGTTAGAGGCCTGATGTGTTGTGAGAGCTTTCTACCCTAAGCCTCAGTTACAAGTCGAGAAGACAGGAAGCGTGCCACCAAGCTTTATCCAGCATCTTCCACCGAGGGAGCTCAGGTGTAAGCACATGACCCTTCCAGGCTGCCCACTATGCTGTGCAGCAGATCAGGAACAGAAAAGGCCTCCTGCATAAGCCACATGGGCTCTGTGCTTTTCATCTTTGACAATGGCTCAAATGCCAATACATGATGTGACACTGGTAGCCCATGCTGTGGGAAGACTGAGGCAGGAGGATTGCTGTCAGTTCCAGGCCAAAGTAGGCTATAGAATGAAACCTTGTCTCAAAAGAAAAATTCCTACAATTTACTTAAGCGAAGGTTTTCAGATCGTCTCTGCTTTTTGTGTATCAGGGTAGAGTAGTAGCCTGGATCAGTGGATGGTGCTGGTGTGGGCCTTAGAGCTGGCTCCAGAGCTGGCCTGACAAACCAGGAAGTCTGTCCTGACATCACGCTGTAAGAGCTGTGCCTTGAGACGATGACCTCGAAGGTGCTGCTTCAAGTCCACCTCTGAGTGAGGCACAGCTTCCTAAAGCCCCTCTGGCTCCTCCTGGTCTGAGTAACTTTCAGCTCCTTTGCTTGCTTCAGCCCTGGAATAGACTCAGTCTACTTAGTGGATCTTCCTAGGTTAGAGCAGGAAGTGTCTTACTTGGTGAGTGGTCTAGTTCCCTGACAGCCTGAAAGTCAAAGGAAAATATAGAGAAAGCAGAAGAGAAATTGAATTTTTTAAAATTGAGAACTAGTATATGGGGTCATCTGGTCAATTTAATCTCAACAAATAACTGCCGATTATACCAGGGACGAGTGTCATGGAAGAAAGGCAGAGAGCTAGGAATGCACATTAGGTACTGCTGAATTCGATATGTAGATGAACAGCTGCATAAGAAGTGAAGGGGCTGAAGGGATGGCTCAGTGGGTAAGAGCACTTGCTTGAAAAGCCTGACGGCCCAGGTGTAATTCCCTAGTAACCCAAATAAAGCCAGGTGCTCATGTGTCTGGGGGTTGGTATTCAGTGGCAGGAAGCCCTGGTGTACCCATTCTCATTCTCTCTTCTCTCTCTCTCTCTCTCTCTCTCTCTCTCTCTCTCTCTCTCTCTCTCTCCTTGTGAAATAAATAATAAAATTTTAAATAATAAAGGGGCCCTGTGGGTGTAGCTGTTGGTAGAGTACTTGCCTAGCATGGGTGCAATCCCAGCACCACATAAACTGTAATCACAGCACTCTGGAGGGTGACACAGGAGGTTTGCTATGCGCTCTAGGCAAGTAAAGCAAGACTTAAAAAAAAATTGAGCCAGGTGCAGGAGCTCATGTCTGTAATCCCAGCACTCAGATGGCTGAGGTGGAAAGATCACCATGAGTTCAAGGTTAGCCTGGGCTACAACCAGTGAGTTCCAGGTCAGTCAGGACTAGAGTGAGAGGCTCTGCCTTAAAACATACTTGGGGCCGGAGAGATGGGTTTGCTGTTAAGGCACTTGCTTGCAAAGCCTAACAAATCTGGGTTTAATTCCCCAATACCCACGTAAAGCCAGATACACAAAGTGGCACATGCATCTGGAAGTTCATTTGTAGAGGTTGGTGGCCCTGGTATGCCCATTCTCTCTGTCTCTCTTCTCTGTATATCTCTCTACTTGCAAATAAAGATAAACTTGCAAAGTACTTAAAACAGTGGGGAATGAATTAAAGGGAGCTAATATGAATGAGGGGAAAAACCAGATAGAAGAATAATACTTCATTGACAGATCTGGTGGATAGTGGCAAAGCAGATAGGAAATCAAATACAACAGAAATGCATGTGAAGATCTGCAGTAAGCTATTAAGCTTAAGTGGAGTTTTTTGTCTGTAGACTGGGTCTTTCCAAGTGGCCCAGGCTAGTCTCAAACTCTCCCTCTTTCCTCAGCCCAAGTGCTGGGGGATCCCAGGCATGGACCACCACACCTAGCCGACTTAAAATCAGAGACACCCTGGTAGAGAGCACAGGGGATAAAGAGCTCTGTGGTTCAATGGAGACCTGGGCTGAGGGCAAATATGTATCATAGACGTAATCATGTAATGGAAATGGTTGTGCTTATGGAAGAAGAGGTCTCCAATGGAGTCCTGGAGACAAAGCACTTGAGGATGAGGTCGACGAAAGTTGGACAGTGTACCACAGCCCTCAGAGGCTCACTGGCCGCCTGATGAAGCCCAGGAGCCAGGCTGGTGTGGCTAAGTAAGATCTGGTTCCATGGCTGGCAGAGGTGACAGGAACCCTGACACTGTCCTGAGAGGTGACAGCTCCCAGCTGGAGCCCACAGCTGACTCCTGGCAGGGCACTGACTGGTACATGCACTGTCAGGCTTTAGGTCTGAAGAGCTGGGCTAAGCTCGGTGATTGCGGCCGAGTCTCTTGACGAAATCTTGGAGTCAAGACATCTGTGAAATGTAGGGCTGGCCCCATGGAGCATAAACCTATTAACAGCCTCTGAACAGAATCCTTCCTGTGAGAGTGCCTGGCCTGGGCCTTTTGAGTACCTCAGAACTTCTGGGTGGACACAAGGAGTAGCCCCAGTTCCAGGTCCCTCACTGATCCGTGTAACCTGAAACAACCCTTCTCCCTTCCTGGTCACTGGGGCTGGCTGTGCCTACAGAGCCTATTTGTATTGGAAATGGGGACAGGCTCTTCTTATCCCACCTGTCCTTCAGACTAAGGTGTGGCAGAATTGGACCAAGACTTTACACCACCCACTATCAAGGAGAAAGCTTGCTAATCCCAAACAGTGCATATCTTTCTAAAGCTGCTCTTTCATGCATGCCCATGCCCTAGGCCAGTTCTTCCCTGACCACTCCAGAAACTTCCTAGAGAGGTCAATAATCTCTCTTCATTTTTAAATTATTTACTTAACAGTGAGAGGGAAAGGTAGACACAGAGTATGGGCATGCCAGAGCTTCCTGCCTCTGCAGACCAACTCTAGATGCATGTACCACTTTGTGCATCTGGCTTCATGTGGGTGCTGGGGAATCGAACCCAGGCCATCAGGTTTTGCAAGCAGGCACCTTTTTAAATTTTTTTTATTTGCAAGTAGAGAGAGAGAAGTAGAGAATGGGCACTCCAAGGACTCTAGCCACTGTAAAGGAACTCAAGCGGTACGTGCCACTTTGTGCACTTGGCTTATGTGGGTACTGGGGAGTCAAACATGGGTAGTTAGGCTTGCAAGCAAGCACGTAAACCTCTGAGCCATCTCTCCAGCCCCAAAGACATAACTCTTATCTTGAAGAAACTCAGATGTTTACAATCTAATTCAGGGGTAGAAGACCTGGGCATTAGAGGAGAAAAAAGTAGGCACAATTGTTCCCATTGTAAGCCACATATATAAAGAGCCAACTTTAGGTTTTTGTCTGGGATACAACTATTACAGTGTGGAAAAATCCAAAATCCTAGTCTTCAGTGTGTGTTGCTACAATAAACTGGAAAACAGGTAAAAATCTGTGATGTTTGTCAAGGAAACCAAGGCCTGGGGAGACGACTTAGTGGATAGTGTTTGCCATGCAAGCGTACCTCAGTTCAGATCCCCAGAACATGAAAAGCCAGATGCATAGCACAAGCATCTGTCATCCCAGTCCTCCTGTGGAAAGATGGGATGCAGAGACAGGAGAACCCAGGGCCATCTAGCCTGACAAGCAGCCATGGACAAGAGACCCTGCCTCGAACAAGGTGGAAGGTGAGGACTGACACTGGAATTTGTCTTCTTACATACACACTCACATTCAGGTGAACATGCACACAAACACACGCCAACAAAAAGAATTGTTATCAGCTGAGCTAGCCCTTGGCTTACGAAACTCACAGAGAACAGCCAATGAGGAAGCCCAAGTGGGTCCAGCACAAGAACCTCCAAGTCAAACCACAGAATCTTGAGAAATAATGAATGGCTGTTTGAAGCCACTGAGTGTGAGAGGCCATATTCACGGCACTGATGCTTGCTGTGGAGCGGCTCCCCCAGGTGCCCTTCCTTCCCCAAGCTCCCTCTCGGCACATTGCACATGCTCATCACCTCATACTCCTCCTCTGTACACACTTCTAATCTCCCAAGACACACACTGAGTCGGCTTCATCTCCATGGCTGAACACTCTCAAAGCTGAGGGGCGATCCCTTGTCCACTTGCCAAGCTGGGTGAAACGCTTCAAAGGATCAAGTGAGAGTTCTATGGGGCATAACTCGGTGATAGCGCACACACTTGGTATGCACAGCCTCCAAGTTCCATCCAGCAACCTCCCAAAATCAGTATACTCAATGTCTTTAAGAGGTCTAAAAGTGCACATAAATGAACATTTTACATACAACTTCCTCAGCAAAGCCTTTCAGGCACAGCCTGGGTTCCCAGGAACAGGTTCCATACCTGGTGTGGCTCTTACCTAGCAGAGAAATCTGATCAACATTAAAATGTTTCAGCTTTAGGACTGTAAACCTTGGCAAGCACTTGGCAGTTGGTGGGTAGAGGGGTCACAAAGAGTCTCCCAGAAGAGGCAGCATCTAAGCTTGACCTGAAAGAGGAAGCAGGTAATCACGCTGGCTAAGGAAGCTCGTGGCTGCCCTCTCCCTCTGCACCCTACCCGCAGGAGGAGGAGTGATGGCCTGGATTGGTCAACTGCGAGAAGGCTAAACTAATCCACAGTCCTGGGGGTGGAACCCCAGTGTATGAAGCAAGGGTGTCCCAGTCCTGGGATGGCACCTTCCTGTTGCTCCTCTCAAACACATGAGGTAAGGTGGGACTGGGGTTCTTATTGGTAGAAATGGGTTTTCTCAAAAGGAGGCCAAGGGGAAAGGAGCCAGGATCCAGGGCATCACAGTCCAGTGCAGCCCTCATGGGTTAGGACTTCCTGGGGGTAGCAGTGGTGTCTTAGCCTGCCATGTCTTCTGTACAAATACCTCTCCAGGAACATCCTGAGGTGATGGGGGCTGGTAGGTGGCCCTGCCTTCTGGGCTTCAAACCAGAAGAGGTAATAACCAAAGTAGTTCTTGGAAAGGAAGGGAGAGTTCTGGGCAAACAATACTGCAAAGTATGCACAGTGAGGAAGACCCGTGGTGTGAGGACCACAAAGGCACATCCTCCCACCCAGGAAGGCTGGGCTTGCCCTAGCCTGACCCATCAGTAATCAGTGTTAGCTGATGTTACTATGGCATTTATCATGTGCCAGGCTTGGTTCTATGTACTTACACAAACCAACTTATAAGCCTGAGCCACTGAGATAACTTGCCCAGGATCATGCAAATAAGGCTCAAGGGGCCCCCGACTATCCCCTCTCATTAAGGCTCAGCAAGGGGGACAGATCTGCTGACCTGGAGGACAGAAGGCAACCAGAAGGAGATGTGCTGGAGCAGTCCTGAGACAAGGGAGCAGGGCCATAGGAGGCCACTGAAGCTTAAGGTGGGGGTCTCAGTGCTTTGGGAGAAGGGAACCTGAGCAGCAAGGACCAAAGCCCTCGGGCCGCACACCCTCAGAAATGGCCTGGTTCCTGAACCATCTCCCTTTTTCATACTGAAAAGTTACCTTGCTCCAGGTTTCTGGGTCAGGCTTTTCTAACGAAATGCAAACCTCATTGAAATGGGGTTTACTGATACATGAAGGTTGAAGTAATTTTCTTTCTTAGCAATGACTTTGAGCAGAGGGGGAAACATGAATGCTTTTTTTTCTTTTCTTTTTTGAGACAGTCTTGCTGTTGCCCAGGCTAGCCTAGAACTCATAACCCAACTGCCTCAGCCTGAGTTACAGGCATGTCCACCACACCCAGTTTAGAGAAATGCTTTTAAGTTATTTTTTAAGCTAGGTGTGGTGGCTTATAGCTATAAACCCACCACTCAGTAGATGGAGGCAGGAGGATCAGGAGTTTGTCCTTGGCTACACAGAGTTCAAAGCCAGCCTGAGATACATGGTAGAAGCCTAAATGGGCTTGCTTGACTGTGCTAGGAAATGACTGGAGCAGGATCTGAACCCAGACAAGCAGCCTGTGCAGGTCACTGTGGGTACGGTGGGGAACAACACAGAGTCCATCCCTGCCAGAGAGGTGCTGGAGGGAGGGTGACTAACATGGCACCTGCTCTCCTCTGACCTTCACGAAAGCATCCCCAGTGGTGTGCCTTTTCAAGTGCATCGGAGGATGAGTACGCTAGGGAGGGACTGGAGGACAGTCCAGGACAACAAACAGCACAAGAACAAAGCCAGGTAGGGAAAGGCGGGGCAGTCGGAAGCTGCACCTTGGCTGATGGCCAGTCCAACCCGGTGAACGGTGGTACCACTGACTGGTACTGGGAAGAGCAGGATGCTGGCTCACCAAGATGGAGGCTGATTTTGGACATGTGTCTAGCCTAGAAGACATCCAAGGGGTTCTGAGAGCAGCAAGGACAAACCCAGATCTGAAAAGGAGAATGCCTGTGATAGCATGAATTTGGGTTTCTTTAAATTTGATTTTACCATTTTTTTGTTTGCTTCCTTTAAGACAGGGAATTTAGGAATCCTGCCTCAACCTTCCAAGCACTGAGATTTGTCTCTCTCTCTCTCTCTCTCTCTCTCTCTCTCTCTCTCTCTCTCTCTCTCTCTCTCTCTCTCTCCCCACACACACACACCACAGGATGATCTTAAACTCTTTCCTGATCTTCCTGCCTTCATTTCCCAAATTCTGGGAGTAAAGTCATGTGCAACACTCAACTCTTAAAAAATAAATTTATTTACACGTGTGTGTGTGTGTGTGTGTGAGAGAGAGAGAGAGAGAGAGAGAGAGAGAGACACATCAACTGGGTCTCTTGCAGCTGCAAATGAGTGTCCATCAGGCTTTTTGAACCCAGGCTGACAGGCTTTTCAAGCAAAGCCATCTCCAAATCCGGGCTAACCTTTTTTTTTTTTTTCCAGGTAGGGTCTCGCTCTAGCCTAGGCTGATCTGGAATTCACTAAGTCTCAGGGTGGCCTTGAACTCACGGCAATCTTCCTACCTCTGCCTCCCAGCTAAACTCTTTTTTAACCTTTAATCTTTTTAACCTCTTCGTGTAAATAAAGCGCAGAACCAGGTTAGAGAGAAGACCTGCATTCCGCTGATGTGCAAGGCTCCCGGCTCACTGACCTGGTGCCCCCACCGCCCCCAGATGGCCTGGCCCTGCCGCCGGTCGCTGAATCCCAAGACTCAGGCCCTCCTCCTGCTAGGAGTGATTTTCATGGCGCTGGGCCAGTGGCTGCTCCGAGACCCCAGATTCCCCCGGGAGACCGATCCCGAGCTCCCCACCCGCGCTCCCTCCACGCCCGCGGCTGCCCCGCTGCCCTCGGAGCTCCTCCGGGGGAGCCCGTGCGTGGCCAACGCGTCCGCGAGCAGCACGGAGGGCTTCGAGCAGCTTCCCACGAGGATCCAGGACTTCCTGCGGTACCGACACTGCCGCCACTTTGCGCAGCTCCGGGACGCGCCGGGCAAGTGCGCGCGCGCGCGGGGGCCCGTGGCGCTGCTGCTGGCCATCAAGTCTTCGCCGGCGCACTACGAGCGGCGCGAGCTGATCCGCCGCACGTGGGGGCGGGAGCGCGGCTACGGCGGCCGGCAGGTGCGCCGCGTCTTCCTGCTGGGCACCCCGGCGCCCGAGGAGGCGGCGCGCGCCCCGCGGCTGGCCGAGCTCGTGGCGCTGGAGGCGCGCGAGCACGGCGACGTGCTGCAGTGGGCCTTCGCGGACACGTTCGTCAACCTGACGCTCAAGCACGTGCACCTGCTCGCCTGGCTGGCGGCGCGCTGCCCCGGCGCGCGCTTCCTGCTCAGCTGCGACGACGACGTGCTCGTGCACACCGCCAACGTGCTGCGCTTCCTGGACGCGCGGGCGCCCGAGCGGCACCTCTTCACCGGGCAGCTCATGGCGGGCTCGGAGCCGGTGCGCGACAGCCGCAGCAAGTACTTCGTGCCGGCGCAGCTCTTCCCGGGACCCGTCTACCCCGCCTACTGCAGCGGCGGCGGCTTCCTGGCGTCCCGGCGCACCGTCCGCGCCCTGCGCCGCGCCGCGCCCCGCGTCCCGCTCTTCCCCATCGACGACGCCTACCTGGGCATGTGCCTGCGGCTCGCCCGCCTCGCGCCCAGCGCCCACCACGGCATCCGGCCCTTCGGCGTGCGGCTGCCCGGCGCCCACGAGGACTCCTTCGACCCCTGCTTGTACCGCGAGCTCCTGATCGTGCACCGCTTCGCGCCCTACGAGATGCTGCTCATGTGGAGGGCGCTGCACGACCCCGCGCTGCGCTGCGGCCGCGGACACAGGGTCTCCTGAGACCCCCGCGGGTCCGGCACCCGCCGCCCCCTGGGGCCTCCACGCCGGACTTTTCTTGGAATCGGAATCCAAATGCACATGGAGGTCACCTCGGAGGGATGGGGGGAATTCTGCATATTGGGCTGGGGCGGCTCCAGATGTGTGGGTGGGTTACGTTTATTTTTTATTCCTCTGAGTGGTCCTAATGTGCAAGGTAGCTTGAGGACCACTGGAGGAGGGAGGGCTGTGGTCCTGCAAGCCTTCCACACTCCACTCATTTGGGCAATGAAGTAAGCGAGGTGTGGCATCCACGATCAATGTGGCCAGCACAGGTCAAATGTGAATTTTATTTTCCATTGTTTCCTCTATAACTAAGTTGAGCTGAGCGGACAGTCATCGGATGGCGCCTCCCTCCCAGAAGTCAGTTTACACTTAGAACTGAGGGTGGGCCTTCCTGCAGCCCCACAGAGGTTCTCCAGTCTCCGCAGACGCTTGTCCCTTGCTGGCCTTGCTTCGGAGTGGGCCGTGGCAGGTGCTTCCTACATGCTTTCCGAGTGAATGAACAGTGGAAGGGTGCCCACCTCCCCCAGTGGTGTGGATTGTATCTAGGAGGCCAGCGTATCCGTTCCTCTTGCTACTGTAACCAGTGCTCAGGCATTCAGGAGCTTAACCACGCCCATTTATCATCCTACGGTTCTGATAAGGTCTCTAAGGGCTGAAATCAAATCGTAAGCAGGACCAGGGCGCCTTCCTTGGTGCTCTAGGGCAGGGACTATTTCTTTGCCTTTCCGGGTGTGTGGAGGCCTTCATCTTCGTCTCTGTAATGTGCCTCTGTGGGCAAGTTTCTCTTGACTCCTCTCCCTCTCTCCCTCGCTGGTATTTGGGGTCAAACCCCAGGCCACCAGCTTGCTGCCAAGTGCTCTGTTCTTTCCGATTTTAAGGATGCTGGCAACCATGCCAGTGCTTTCCTATCTTTTCTTCCATCCCAGGCTTTCCTGTATTTTTTAAAGTCAGAGCCTCTTGTAAACAGGTCTCAAACTTGCTATGGCGTTAAGGATGACCTTGAACCTCTGATCCTCCAACCTCCCCCTCCTAAGTGTTGGTGTTCCGGGGTGTCCCAGCACCCTGTAGCACCGGCTGAGTAGCAGCATTCATTCCGCGTCACAGTTTGAGGTTGGGGTGTGGGCATCCTTGATGGGCTGTTATTCTATTTACCCAATCAATCTCTGTGGAATAATGAACAATAGTGAAACGATAAGCAGAAATGAGCGCATGGGCGATTATGCTTTCTTCACATGGACCTTCCTCGTGCCAACTCTCATTCTGGACAGTTGAGTATCATTAACCCCGAACTCCCTGCGCCAGGTGCCCTTTGCCAGACCAAACAAGAACACCAGCCAGAGGTGTGTCTTGAGGGGAGTCTGAATCCTGGGCTTTGAGTCCTTCCACTTCCCTGCCGGGCAGGGGGATTGTCTCCATTTCACTGGTGAAGGTGTTAAGGTTGAGAACTTGGCACCTCAGGAAGGTCTGGGCTGGGGGCTGGTTACTTCGTCCAGCTTCGGAGCCCGCTGCCACCTTCGCCCCGCTCACCTGCCCGGCGCCTGCGCCACCAGAGGGCGCGCCTGCCACGCGCTGCTTTGTTCCCAGAGGTGGTTGGACCGCATCGGGGTGTCTCCCTGGGACACCAGGCTGGTGAGCTGGGCTGAGGCTTCCGGGTGGGCAGGCCCAGGGGCTGCCCAGCTCCCCTTGGGGCCTCCCAGCACCTCCAGAGCTGGGGAAACCATGTCCCTCCTTGGTCACAAAGATGCAAACGGTCTATATAAATGCCAGGAGAGGAGCGACGGGGGTGGCTCTGCACCAGCACCAGGGCCCCAGGCCATCCAGGTTCGAATCTCCAAACCCAGGTAAACAGCTGGACGTGGCCATCTACTCTGCCTCCGCATCAGCACATACATGTGTACACACCGCACCACACATGCAAAAAAAAAAATACTACTAGATGAAACTGGGCGCCCTAAAATCCCAGCACCAGGCAGACTGAATCTGAGAATAGGAGTTCGAGGCTAGCCTGTGTTATGAAGTACAGCTCTGCTATAATATAAAACATTTCCTGGCACTCACCAAGGAGTTGAGGGTGGTCTTGAAGTAAGTCCAGGGATTGTAACCCTGCATTGGCACACCTGGCTGGACTTTAGGATGCCAACCTCTTCATCCTGAAATGAATTCTCACTTGACATACTCTGTCTACACACATTTTCAAAAAATCAAAATGGCATATAATTGTCATATGTAGAAACAAAAGAAAAATACATTTAAATAGTTGAATTTGATGTGTAATTCTTATATACCAAAAATCCTCTCTTATGTATTTCCAAATCCCCCCCAGGAGACTCTCTCTCACTTTCTCTCCTTCCCTCCCTCCCTCCCTCTCTCTGTGTTGCTCTCTCAAATTAAAAAAATTAAAAATAATACCAAAAAATAAACCTAAGATACCACTTCTAGAAACAAAAAGACACATAGGACTGAATCTAGAAGAGATATCCAAAAACAAAGTATTCTTAGATTTTTTTTCTAAGATTTTTTTTAATACATAAATTCATGTAGGAAGAGAGACACTGGTGGTTTGAATCAGATGTTCCCCCATAAACTCATGTATTTTGAACACTTGTTGCCCAGTTGGTGGCAGTTTGGTAGGTGGAACCTTATGGGAGGTGCCACCAGCTGCTTGTGGTCAGGTGTTTTGTCCCAGCAAAGTGAAGGTTAATATAACACGCCATGTCATAAAGTTACAGTTAACCCTTTGATTCCATTCAGCCTCTTCACCAGAATCGGGTGCTGTGGTCATTTCCATTTGACGGATGTGGGGGCTTAGGTAGTGGAGAGACCCTCCCGCGGTCAAACGGATCTGCTGGGCATCGGGACTGAATCTCAGGCTTGCTCTTGACGACTGTTCCAACCCCACCCCATTGTCCACTCACACACCCTCCCCCAAGGGAAGAGCTGCCAGGACCAGAGGCCAGCCAGGCCTGGGGCTTCAGAGGGAAGGAGACAGAAAGCACTTTGACTGTCTGTGGTCTTTACAGGTCAGTTCAGCTGCCAGGTTGGCCCTGCCTTTGCCCTGGGAACACTGCCAGCCTCTCAGAGAGAAATCAACATTCTAACAATTTCTTCTGAGACAGGCCCTCTCCACCCTGGATCAGTCATTTACAGACTAATTCTAGCAGGGTGAAGGGCGCCCCTCCCCCAGCCCGCACCCCACCCTGCCTGTGAATGACAAAACACCTCCATTAAGGCATTTTTCTCCACCAAAGAGCAGTCTTTCGAGAAGATTAATCCCCATGCTCCCAAGAACACAGAAATGATATCAGTTTTTAAATGCTATCCTGACCTCTGCTCCTCCTCTCAATAGTTTTAAACCAGACTAAGGGCAGGGCAGCCATTGGCTGCTGGGGTATAGGGCTGAGGGCAGGGAGGAAGCAGAGGATTTTGGGAAGGTTGGTAGCCAGGAAGCCAGGAGGGTGGGTGATTACAGAGGGGGCCATGGAGGGTTGCAAGAGAACAGAACTCGAAGGGGCATGAGTCCTTGTGAAGTGGAGAAGGTGGGAGGCGGCAGGGAAGGAGACGTTAGGCTTTCTGTGAGTCAGGGTTGATTCCTGTAAGGGATTTGGTGTGGTGGCCCAGTGAGCAGGTGTTTGTCAGGCCAGGGGAAAAGGTTGGCTGGCTCTGGTCTATGGAGTGGTGACTAAGGCTCTGGGGTCCAGTAGGCAGGACCTTTGGGCTGGAGTTTAGACAATGTCAGAGCACCTGTGTGGACAGTGAGCACCCAGGAACCTGTGGAAGCTCCTGGAGAACATGGGATCACTGGTACCCACACCAAACCCCAAGTCTCAAAAGTGGGGACAGTTGCAGGCATGCTGTCAGCCCACCTCAGTCAAGTTCACATGGGTGCCCCAGGGATCTGCTGGTGCTTCGTCCAGTGCGCCAGGGCCCTCCAGGTGCCAGAGTGCTGAACCTTCAATGGAACCTAAAAGCTACCTTGGCAAGTGAGCCCAGTCCCAGGTCCCAAGGACAGCAGATCTACCTTTCCTTGATGCCCTTGCTAGACCTAATGATTTGAGTCCAGCCAAGACCCACTGGGCACTCCATCACGCTACTCACCTCCCAGTGCTGAGCTGGGAGTGCTGGCTAAGACCCCCCCCCACCCCAGGCTGGAGCAGGAACTGTGGCCCTCCTACCTGCCAGAGAGGGGACATGGGCAGGTGCACTCTACCCCAAGTGAACAATCCTGGTGCTTTGAAAAACAGTGTGGCAGTTCCTCAGAAATTAGACCTGATCGTGAGGGTGCTGTGTGCACAGCTCTCATCCCAGCACACAGAGGACAGGCAGGAGGCTCAGGAGTTCAAGGCTGTCTTATGCTACTTAGAAAGTTGGAGGCCAGACTGGGCCACATAAGACCCCCATCTCAAAAATCAAAAGCAAAAAAGTTAAACATGTGTCCCTAGGGGTGTAGTTCAGTGTCAAGAGAATGTGCTTAGCATGCTGAGGCCCTGGGTTCCAACCCAAGAACCTGGAAATTCTTCTAGATATACTTAGCAAAAGTGAAAATACATGTTCTCACAAAAACTTCTACATGAATGTTATAAGCAGCATTATTCATACAACCAGAAAGTGGAAAATAGATCTCAGATGCCCACCAACAGATGAATGGACAAACAAAATCTGGAATATCCATACAATGGGCTATTATCCAGCCAGAATAAAGTACTGATTCATGCTGCAACATGGATGAACCGTGGAAACATTATGTTAAATGAAAGCAGGCAGAAACAAAAGGCTCATGTTGGATGATTTCATTATATGAAATGTCCAAAAGGAGCAAATCCCTTGAGACAGAAAGTGGATTGCCAAGGACTGTGTGGAGGTGTGTTGTAGTCAGCTTTCTTGTTGCTGCGCTGAAAGAACCCAAACAAAAGCGGCTTGTGGAGGAATGGGTTTATTTGGCTTAAGGACTCAAGGGGAGACTCCATTCTGGCAGGGAAAACGATGGCATGAGCAGAGGGTGGACATCACCTCTGCCACAGCACTAGAAACAGCGGCAGGAAGGTGTGCCAAACCCTGGCAAGGGGAAGCTGGTTTATAACCCCAAAAGCCCGCCCCTAACAACACAGCTCTAGCGAGGTTTTAATTCCCGAGCTGCCATCAGCTGAGCATTGATCACTGAGAACATATTCATTTGTTTGTGGAGGGTACCTGGATCAAACCATGACAAGGTGGACCGGGGAATGCCTGCTAAGAAGCACTGGGTTTCTCTTGGGGTTAATGAAGAGGTTCTGAAATTAGGTGGAAGTGATGTTTGCACAGTCTTGAGATATTAAAACCACTGATTTTTATACTTTAAATGATAATTATTATTTTTCAGTTCTGAGGATAGAACCTAGGGCCTTGTATATGCTAAGCAAGTGTACCACTGAGCTACATCTCCAGTCCTGGCTGATTTTTAATATCCAGTAACAAAAAATGGAAATATATAAACAGTATTTCAGAAGAGGGCGGAATCGAGAGTGACTCAGGGCAACTCAAAGGTCATTTTGTCCTCCACACTGTATTTTTGCATAACGTCTGATTTTCATGAAGTACAACTTGACCTTCCTGTTTTTGAGGAGTACCCCTAGCAACTACTTCCAAGTAGAATTAAAAAAAATTTTTAATTATTTTTTTAATTTGAGTTTCCTTTAGAATGAAAAGCTAGCATTTTATTCCACACTATCGAGTGGAAGGGTTTTTTTGTGGTGTGTGTACATATCTACGTGCCTATGTTTATTTTTGAGACTTCCAGCCCAGCTATGAACTTTTGATCCTCCTGCCTCAGGCTCCCAAATGTTGACATCAGAGGTGTGCACCACCGAACCTGGCCCAATTGGCAATTAGAAATTCTTTCTTTCTTTCTTTCTTTCTTTCTTTCTTTCTTTCTTTCTTTCTTTCTTTCTTTCTTTCTTTCTTTCTTTCTTTCTTTCCTTTCTTTCTTTCTTTCTTTCTTTCTTTCTTCTTTTTGAGGTAGGGTCTCACTCTAGCCCAGGCTGACCTGGAATCCACTCTATAGTCTCAGGGTGGCCTGGAACTCATGGCAATCCTCCTACCTCTGCTTCCAAATGCTGGGATTAAAGATGTGTACCACCACGCCCAACAGGAAGTTCTATTTCCGACTAGACTTCTCTTGCAGGCTTGATCCTTAAGATGGCTAGATGGAACTGGTTAACAGGGTGTGTTAGTTTCCTTGTTGCTATGACAAAACACCTGGCAAAAGCAATTTAAGGAAGGAAGGGTTGATTTCAACTTATAGTTTGAGGGAAGGCATGGCACGGTGACAGGAGCAAGAAGCGGCTGGTCACATTGCATTAGCAGTCAGGAAGCAGAGAGGTGAATGCTGGTTCTCACCTTGCTATCTCCATTTTATTCAGCCAGTCTGAAACCCTAGTCTGAATCCTCCACCCAAGGGATCCCGCAGTTAGGGTGGGTCTTCTCATATCAATTAACCTAA